>CAJNJA010047497.1:0-26262 GCA_905231915.1 Symbiodinium necroappetens | reverse complement strand
GTATCCCCCATAACAGTACCTAGGGCCCTTTGGGTTCCTTCAAGGGGTGACTGTAGGGGTCGGGGTCCTTTAAACCTAAAAGGTTCTTTGCAGGATGTCTTCCCGGGCTCTAGCAGGGATGTTATGGGGTTTCAGGGTAAACCCCCAAACCGCAAACCCCTAAAACCCCAAACCCCAAATGTTTAAGCTCGCAGGCCCTTTCAAAGGTTCTGTGAACAAATGTGTTGGGGGTTGAAGGGTCCCTCTTGGATCCCAATTTCCTACAACGTACAGTTTAAAACTGACCCCAGAGGGTCGGAGTACCCAAATGGTAAGGTTTTGGATCCCAAAATCCATACTCTAAATGGTTTTTGGACCTTGAAACCCTGTTATGTGGGTACTTGGACCCTTCGGGGACGGTTTATAACATGTAATAGCGCCTGACAAGGATTGCAAAACGGGCTAGACCCGAAACCCTATGACGTCTGCACATCATTCGCTGCAGGCTTCAACTCCCATCTTGCGTGCTGGAATTTTTATACACAAGATCACCGCTCGAAGGCCCGCTATTCTTGGTAGTCGAAGGGCTTGAAAACCGACACTATTTAGTCTGCAGACCATATCGGTAGTTCTCTAAATTAGGGTCCCTTTAAGGGGGTTCTTTTCATGAGGGTGCCGTACTATGTTGGGGACCCCAAAAAGGGACCCAAATTGCGAGAACTGCCCATATACTTATCAGCTCCAAACGCGGTGTACTCACACAGGTCTGCGCCATGCATCCGTATGAACACTTGTAAAACCCGTATGGACCCCGACAGCCACTCATGATGCCTTATTGAGCCATGATATAGCCGGTGGCAACCCCGATAAAACCTTCAAGACCCTCGCGTGGAACCCGTAGAAAACCCAGAAATTCCTTACGGAACCCTAACCCCTAAACCCTAAACCCCAAGCTCGAAGTCTTGCTCGACTCTTACAAGAGATCAGGAGCCCTAATCTTCTTGAAGCCTTTAAGCAACCCTTGAACCCTGGCCCTAAGCCCCGAACTCCCTCAACCCTAACCCCCCACCCGAAGCCCTACACCACTAAACTCCCGGAACCCCGAAACCTTAAGACCCAACCTCCCGGAACCACGAAACCTTCCACCCCAAAGGAACCAGGATTTCAATCTAGGACATTTTTAGGTGGGTAATTATCGTTATAGGAGCCTTATAGAAAGTCTATATACCTTCTAGAAGCCTTATGGAAGCCCTATATACCCTAAACTCCCCACCTGTAGTTTCCGAAAACTACTAGACCCTAAACCCTAAACCCCTGAACCCTCAACCCTACACCCTATACCCTAAACTCCCCACCTGTAGTTTCCTTTAATTCAAGAGCCGAACCTGAGGCTCTGCGCAATCTGCCTGCTTGCCTTGGCACCGGGGCTTTCTTGACTTGCTTGCCGGGCTTTTCGGCTTAGGGCTTAGGTTTGAAGGCTTTTAGTGTGAATTAGTGTTACAGGTTTAAGGCTTTGGGCTTAGGGTTTAGTGCTTAGTGTGCCTTAGCGTTTATGGAGTTTGAGGCTTTGGGCTTAGGGTTTAGGGCCAATTTAGGTGTTAGAACATGCCTTATCACAGTAGGCTATACAGACGGTAAGCCGAGTTCACTCACTCACATCCCTGCCCGCCATGTTGCAGCACGCCCATCAAAAGAAGAACCCACAGCAAAAAGGCGGGTTCCATATACTCCCTCGTTCTTAGTAGTAACACAAAAGAACAAAAAAGGAACGCATAGGCCCAGGCCAACCCTAAACCCCAAACTCTAAAACCCTAAACCACAAACCCTAAAACCCTAAACTCTAAAAGCCCTAAAGCCCTAAACCCTACAACCCGACAAACCTAAACTCTAAAAACCCTGAAGCCCTAAACCCTACAACCCGACAAACCTAAACTCTAAAAACCCTAGACCCTAAAACCCTAAACTCTAAAAGCCCTAAACCCTAAAACCCTAGACTCTAAAAACCTAAAACCCTAAACCCTAAACCCTAAGCCCAACACCCCAAAACCCGAAACTCTAAAAAAGCTAAAACCCTAAACCCAAAGCCCTAACACAAAAAAGGAACGCATAGAAAACCCTAACAACAAACAACAAAAAAGAAAGGGATAGGCCCAGGCCAATCCCAAACCTTAAATTCAAAAACCCTAAACCCTTTATTTTAAAAGACAAAAAAGGAACGCACAGAAAACCCTAACACAAAACAACGAAAAAAGGGGCGCATAGAACACCCTAACACAAAAAAAAAGAACCGAATAGACAACCCTAGCACAAAAAAAAAAAACAAAAAAAAAGGAACCGAATAGGCCCAGGCCAAGCTCTGGGGCCCAGGGAGTCCCCTCAAGCCGATGAGGTCTGCCTGGCGAAGAGCCTCCCGTGGACTTACTTTGGGTTTAGGTGGACTTAGGGGTTTAAGAGGGTTTAAGAGGGTTTAGGAGGGTTTAGGGTTTTAGGGTTTAGGGTATAGGGCATTAGGGCTATAGGGTTTAGGGGTTTAGGGTTTAGGGATTTAGGGCTTTAGGGCTTAGGGTTTCAGGGTTT
Organism: Symbiodinium necroappetens; assembly: GCA_905231915.1. Taxonomy (NCBI): domain Eukaryota; class Dinophyceae; order Suessiales; family Symbiodiniaceae; genus Symbiodinium; species Symbiodinium necroappetens. The sequence goes on along the minus strand of CAJNJA010047497.1, from coordinate 23,706 downwards.
CAGGGCTTAGTGGGTTTAGGGTTTTAGGGTTTAGAGCGTTAGGGTTCAGGGTTTAGGGTATAGGGTTTAGGGCTTAGAGCGTTAGGGGTTTAGGGTTTAGGGTTTCTGGTTTAGGGCTTATGGGTTTTAGGGTTTAGGGTTTCTGGGTTTAGAGCGTTAGGGTTTAGGGTTTAGTGGGCTTATAGGGTTTAAGAGGGTTTAGGGTTTAGTGGGTTTAGGAGGGTTTCTGGGTTTAGGGGTTTAGGGTTTCTGGGTTTAGAGCGTTAGGGTTTTAGGGTTTAGTGGTTTTAGGGTTTAGGGCTTATAAGGGTTTCTGGGTTTAGGGCTTAGGGTTTCTGGGTTTAGGTCTTTAGGGTTCAGGGTTTTAGGTTTTTAGGGTTTCTGGATTTAGGGCTTCTGGGGTTTAGGGCTTTAGGGTTTACGGCTTTAGGGTTTTAGGTTTAGGGCTTGTTTAGGTTTTAGGTTTTAGGTCTAAGGGTTTAGGTTTTAGGGTTTTAGGGTTTTAGGGCTTAGGTTTTAGGGTTTAGGGTTTTAGGTGTTTAGTTTTTAGTTTTTAGGGTTTCCATGGTTAAAGGCACCTGTCTGTAGTTCCTTTCGTGCTTTAACCTGCTTTGTAGAATCCCAAAAGGCAGCCGAAAAAGGACCTGCAATGGAGACCAAACTCCAAGGTTCTTAGTAGGGAATGGGGGAATTGGATCCCTATGATAGTCCCTTAAGGTCCCCTGTAGTGGTCCCAAAAAGCCATTCCATATGGGTGCATGAACCTTAAACCCGTAAACCCTAAACCCCTAAACCCTAAACCCTAAACCCCTAAACCCCTAAACCCTAAACCCTCCCTTTTAAGGTTCATGCCGTCCTCAAGGAAGTTGGTATAGGGCTGACGGCGTTCGGGCATTTAGGGGTTTTAGGGTTTAGGGTTATAGGGTTGTAGGGTTTAGGGGTTTTAGGGTTTAGGGTTTAGTAATTTAGGGTTTAAGGTTCTTTAGGTGTTTTAGAGTTTCGGCTTTAGGCTTTAGGGTTTACAAGTTCCCTGAGCCCTAAAACAGCAAGTGCAGGTGTAGAGTCCTGGATCCGACTGGGTTAAGCAGAAACTGAATGGTTCTTAGTAGGGAATGAAGGAATGGGGTTTTGGGACTACTATATAGGCCTTATAAGGGACGATCATAGGGATCCATTCCCCCATTCCCTACTGACGTTGAATGAAAAAGCCTCAGTGGCCATGAAAACATGGACGCTGCAACAAGCAATGAAAAGGCATGGCACGTGAGTCGGGAGTTCTCGCGAGGAGTGTCGGTCAATAGCTCAACTACAATCCTCAAGCTGAGGGCGATCATGTAGTAAGTTGGCAGTTGCAGGACGTTGAAACCTGACACCACGTCAAGCCGCTGGATGACCATCTGCCTGGTACTCGCACAACCCCGGCTGAGGAGGCGAGGCAACCCCATGGCATCCTTTCTTTCCGCAGGAAAGCACGCAAGCTGGGCCCATGTTGCAAGCTCGAGTGGGGTCCTCCAAGCTGCTTCGCACAGCGCATCTCTGTCTTCAGGCTCCAAAGGGAACTCTCGAATCGTGAGGACTCCAATAGATGGTGGAAGAATCTACTAAGAACCCAGGGAGGAAACGCCACTATGTTCCTTCTGTCGACTAGCAACGGCACAGTTTAGGGTTTAGGGTTCAGGGTTCGACGTTACATGTACCAAGCAAGGGTTTAGGGTTTAGGGCACTCAACCACAGATAACTCCTACGAGCGACCTTGGGAGTTAGGATTAAGGGGGACCCCTGGGGATATAGACCCTCTCAATCATCGGCTCCCTAGCTTAAGTGAGCTAGAAGTAGGGTAAACCCTAAACCTTAAACCCCTAAACCCCTAACCCCTAAACCCCTAAACCCCTAAACCCCTGAACCCCCAAAACCCCTAAACCCTACACCCCAGACTAAGGAAGGGGTCTCCATAATACTGCCTAGGAGACCTGAAGCAATGGAATCCTGCACTTTTTAACCCCGAAAAACTGTGGTCTTCTTCAGGGATTTAGTTTTTTAGGAGTTTAGGGGTTTAGGGTTTAGGGGTTAGGGGGTTTGGGGGTTTAGGGCTTTAGGGGTTTAGGGTTTAAGCTCCTATAACAAGGGAACCACATCATGATTTATTAAAGATCCCTACTATGGTAACTTAAACAAAAACCTCCTAAATCCTAAATCCTAAACCCTAAACCCTATAAACCATATAAGCCCTATAAGCCCTTTTAAAAGAAGAACCCCGAAGAAACCCCTAAGCCCAACAACAACAACAGAACTCTGGCAGCGGCAGGCTCCCTGGCCCTCAATCGCGGTTTGGGGTCTTAGGGCTTCAGGATTTTAGGGTTTAGGGGTTTTTTTTTTTGTTTTAAGGGCTCTTTTCCGTCCGCGCGAAGTACCGGCCTCAGGAATCCCCCTTCGGGGCGAGCACGTGAGTAGACCCTTATCGTCCTTCTCACACGAAAACAACCCACTCTCACTCTCAACATCGAACTTGTGTGTCCTTCAAAGTACCCCACTTTTCAGACTCGCCTTACTCTTCATCCATCATCTCCCTCTTCACCTTCAGCTCGGAGCCTAACCCATGATCTTGCGATGGAGCATCCACATCCAAAATGAACTGAGCTTCCATGAGGTCCAGCAAGTTCGCCCCTCCAATCCTTCTAACGGCATCGTCCGACAGACCTCCAACTTTCCACCTGTTGTAAAGATCTTCATAGTCTTGCCACTCCAGTTGACTCATGCCGTGTTCCGTATCCACCGCCTCCACATTCAACCCATCTGCCCCGTTCGGCTCCTGTACATTCAGGTTCTCTCCATCGTCCAACTGTTGAGTGTTCGCCACCATGTTCGCCTCCTCAACTCCAGACCTGTGCACCAGGCCCCCATCATCCGGCGCAAAGGGGATTGTATCCTGATCGTCCATTGGGTGCTCACCAGCATCAGGGGAACCATTGACCACGGCCTCATCCACAACAGGACCCTCGCCATCCTCACCTGCAGCGAGCTGCACTGCTGCAGGAGCTGTCTCACCCGAGTCCAAGATGACCGTCTCGACATCGTCAGGGTACTGCTCCACCTTCATATTGAAGTCCAACTTAAGTGTCATCGTCCCCGGTGAGGCCATGGGTACACTCAGCGTCTTGACCACCGAGGGGGAGTCACGACTGTCCGTCCCACTCACGGTGACCTGCATCACGGTGCGTCTCCTCTTTTGTGATGGCTCATTGAGAAGGTTATGCCACTCCCAATCCTCCCACTGTCTGAACTCCGCCGCTGACAACCTTGCCGGAGGAGGCTCATTGCTGCTGCCAGCCCGATCCCCGTCCAGCCCGCGGTCACCACTGCCCTTGCCATGATCTGCCAACAGGCTCAGCTGGTACTGGAGAATCTCGTCCTCCTCCTTCTCGTGGTCAGCTTGTTGTCGTAGGCGTGCCTCTTCCTCTCGTTGTCTCTCAAGTCGGACTTTTTCTTCCTCCAAAGCCATGTCCTGTAGGTCCGCATCCACGAGGCAAGTGGTGGCAGTTCCAAGCGGGTGTGTCGGAGGCCTCCTTGTGCAATCCTCAATGTCGAAGAGGCTGTCCCACCACCTGAGCTGCCAAGCCAAATCTCCCACCCCTCCGTCTTGACACTCCTGTTCTTCCATGGCCACTAACATAGCCGCAAGGCTTTCCCTGCAGTCCACAGGGAGGTCTGGATGCTGACGAAGTCGTGTCTGTAGCCCCACTATGTTGGCATTGCGACTTCCGCCATGTTGTCGCCCCAGCTCTTCCTGCAGCATACGAACTCGTTGAAACCACAGCTGGCGAGGGTCTTGAGTTGTCCGAAACTGACCCGTCAAAGTCCGTTGCATCAGGGAACTTCCATCTCCATCCTCTTCACCCGGAAGAGGGTCTACAGGAACCTCCACCAAGACCTCGCCCCTTTCTCTCGCCCCATCAGCTAGGACCCCACGTTCGAAGGCTTGCATCACCTCCGACATCAGGAGCCTAAGGAAGCGGACAAAGGACACCGTCATAACTGCACGATCATGTGCCCCGTAGTTGGCAACAGTTTCAGTAACCATTGCAGATACATGTTCGGGCAGCAACGGGCGTCCAGCAGCCACCACATCAATGTTCTCCTCAAAGCTCTCCGAGTCCAGCCCAAGCAGAAACCTCCAAGCATCCACCCCCTGGCCCTCTTCCAGTCGTGCTGTATGAGCCGAGGAATGTCCTCCTCGCCCATGACTTTCACTCGAGGTAGCCCCAGACCCTGAAGTGGGCCGTCCTGAACGTTCGGGCCCTCCTCCTCCGGTGGATGTGTATGATCGCTCTGGTGGCTGAAGTCGTCGGACTTCCCGAGTGACACATGCTTGGGGCGGTCGAGTTGCCACAGGGTTGCCACCTGCTCCGCCAGGACTGCGAGTCCTGTTTTCCAACCATCTTGGGTTAACTCCAGACAGGTCCGGTCCACGACTTCGGTCAACTTCAGCCCCTCGCCTTCCACGTCTCCAGGTCGGTGTACGGGAGTCATCACGACCTCGTTCCCGATCGCGACCCCGACCAGTCTCCATGAACCCGATCTCGTCCGTGTTCTCCTCTTCACCCCCGGCAGCCCGAATTTCTTGTGCACGGATGGACGGGAACTCCCTCTGCGGTGTCCTCGATCGGGAAAGTCGGCGCTCTCTCGCCTCCCTTTGCTCCTCTACATAGCGCTCCGGAGGACATCTGCAGTCTTCAAACCCCATGTTGCGGAGGTCTTGTTCCAGACGGCGGTTCCAAAGAGCCGTAGGGCACAGCTGCTGGAACCAGTGAAATCGCAGCCTATCTGCCACCTCCACAGCCCATAGCTCCAGGTCAACCCCCTCAGACTCAAGGCCTTCGCTTTGACGTTCGCTGCTCCCATCATTGCCCACATCGTAATTCGGCTGCTCTCGCAAGAAATTCAAGAGCTCCTCAATGTACTCGTTCATAGCTTGCACGAAGCGGGCATCCTGTAGACGTTCGAGTTCTTGCAGGAAGCGGTCCTTCATTCGCGAAGCCCTTGCCCCTTTAGCAAGCAATGCTCTCGCTTTGGTGAAGCAGGGTCCAAACCACCAGGGTTTGCCATCGTCCACATCCGGTCTCTCTACCGTAGTTGGCCTTCCCACCTCCATGAACACCGTCATCTCGGTGTCCGAACCGTTCTGGCCCCCAGTCTCCATCAGTGCCAGGAGCGAGGCAGGCTCCTCTTCAATCTCCCCAGAGCTCCTGGCAGTCCCAGCTCCACGGGAGCGACTCCTCGCCCCCAAGGACGGAGTGGCCACCGTCTCGCCCGACTCTCCTCCTGTCTCACCCTCCGGTTCTGTCACAGGTCGTGGCACTGGGGGTCCCGCGTGTCCACTGCCAGCAGGAGGTGCATCCTCCCCTTCAATGGCCATCCTCTTCCATCCTTGCACCACCAGGTCCACCCACTCCAGCTCGGAAAGGACAGCATTCTCGGCAGGCACCCCCTCCGAGTCCGGCACGTAGTCCCCCCCATCAAGTAGGTCCCGTAATGTGTTGTGTGCACTGGACTGAGCTCCTGTGCCACATAACCTCAGTTAAGGACTGCCTGGCCGTTCCACCTTGACCACTGCTTCGCAGCCTCAAGTAGGCTGCCCTCGCCACATAAGCCCATCTTCGGAAGGCCTCGACCGTCATCCCCGCTCTCCACTGTAAGGGGTGAGCAGTTCTCGTCAGACTTCCACTCCCCGAGACAAGACTGCAGACATCACCTGGATCTCCCGATTGGTCCGTATCTCTTTTGTCTGCATACGCAGTCGTGGGGCACCCGGGGTCCACTTGCAGGCTACGTCGACCCCGCAACCAGTGCTGCTTCATGAGCAGAACCATGCGGCCCGACCACTCGGCAAAGTCAACAGGAGTGGTCTCTGTGCTAGGCTCCCCTGCGAACCCAGGCGCCCACATAGCCAGCCAGTGTAGCCACCGACGAGCCCAGACTCGGAATTCAAGCGACTCTTCAGCCTCAACCCTCAATGCCATCATTCCAAGAGCAAGGTGTGTTGCGCGGCCTTCGATAAACCAACCTTCCAGAAAGTTTACCCCTTCCACCCATTGCCTTGCCAATAGATCAACCCCTCCTTCCCTGTGCAACAGGTCCTCTGAGGCTGTCGCATGCTCCGTGCGGGGAATCGGGTAATCTGGGAAGTCGTCATCCAGGGCGGTCTCCGAGCGGGGGATCGTGTCCAACAGGTCTGCCCCCTCTCCCTCGTGCATCGGGTCCTCCGAGTCTGTTGCATTCTCGGTGCGGGGAAGCTGGTAATCGAGGGGGTCTTCATGCGTGGCGTTCTCCGGGCGGGGAATCGTGTAATCGGCGAGTTCGTCACCCCTGCCCTTTGCCATTTCAGGCCACGCCATACCCCAAAGGAACACACAAGTAGCCAGTGGCGGCATCCCCATACGGGGGCCCACAAGGCTCGCTGACCAAGCAGCAAAATATGTAAGATATGGAGAGAACATGGAAACCGCACTATCAAAGTGGGTGCGAAGGCGAGAGTAGCTCACTACTGCAATCGCTGCGAATCCAGCCGAATATTGCGGCCATCACGTGCAGACAGAAGCTGTCCCAAGCACTCCCAAGGCACCCCGAAAATCAAAGTACATGCAAAGTAAATGCAAGCATTCGCACACGGTGTTCATGTGCAGGCCTTCAATCGAAGCTCTTCATCACGATGAGAGCGAAAGCTGTCGCCCTGTCGCCCATGGGATATCTTCTCGCTCAACCCAAAGGTCCTCTCGCGCCTTCCAGGCCACCCTATCCCTGGCGAGCATTCTCCAAGCCCCACCTGCCACTGAGTCAAGCTTTCCCTCCATCTGCATCAGCCTGGCAAAGTGCCTGACGTGTCTCAGCCCTTGGCCCTTAGGTTTAAGCTTCTCGTTGTCCCACCACTGCTTGTCCCTGAACGAGTCGATGACTGAACTCAAGGCAGGATGTTCACGGTCTAAACCCCTCGCCCTGTGACCAGCAAAACGCCAGTACCTTCTCAACCATGTAGTCGACCAACGCTCTTCGCCGGATCTGTGCAAAGCAGCACGTGCTGCCCTCCACACTCGCAAACGAAAGGCCCCCCATTCAAGCTGCCTGGCAGGCTTGCGAAAAATAGAGTCCATTAAACATAGAGTCGCGAACGGTTTGGCCACAAATCATCGCCGCCAAAGTAGCCAAATTGGCGAAGGCGGTGAGAAGGACGACCAAGTATTCGTTGCTCGACAAGTCTGCAAACGAATTAGCCATAAGGCCTATTGCTGCTAAAGCCCACTCGACTGGATTCAGCGCCTCCTCCCTGGCATACAGAGATGCCACAAAAACAGAAAACGCGATGAAGAGACCGTGATAAAACGTGACTGATGCCCCCCAAGCCGGCTACAATGACACCAGTAAACAGAAATACCACCAGGATGCTCCACATGTTTAGCTCTTGAACGGAAACCTGTTGATAGACTGCCCAAAGATTCATGAAAAGAACCGTAACAAGCATCGCTGCACCTGGAAGAGAGTCAACCAGTGCGCGGGTCGTGCGACGATGTAGTTCATTCAAATCCGCAAAGGCATCTTCAAAGTCCCCCATACTCGGAAGGCCCAAACGATTGCCCAGAACTGACCACTGTAAGTTGGGGGCAGAATAGACCTCCGTACAGGCGGGGCCTAAGGCTGCGGCGTCGTGCAGTGCAGATACACGGCATTCATCGTTGAAGCCAACTTGGGAGCTCTTCCGCCCTTCGGCATCAGTCTTAGGAAAGCTGCGCAAAACCTCCAGTTCAGAACTTGCAAAGTCCCCGCCAATAAAAGCTGGTGTCATGGTTCTACTCCCTGTCAATGATTCTTGGGCACAGAAACTTTGACACACCAGGGAGCAAGAGGTCCAGCCTGCAACGATAGGACAACTGGACAATCTCTGCTCAGAGTCCATGTCGTCAACCACCCAAACAATTCGGTCCGTCCCATCTGTGGCTGCCACTGAAAAAGTGCGTAACTCATGATTACCCGTGACATCCTCGAGCAGAGTGCTACTTGTGGACCGTCGGATGTTCGTATCGGGCGTAAGTGTCCAGCAATAAAGGTCTGTGCCAGCATCTGAGCTCGCTGTCCACCCGATAGGAATATGCACTTCGATTGGAACTTGGCATCCAGCAGGGGCCGTCAATGGACTCCTCCTCCAGCCAGGTAGTCGAGTGCGCGGAGCTACCAGGCGAAAACCTGCGCAGGTATAGGCGTCATTACCGTTATGACTGGTGCCACTCATCGTAAATCTCGCTCCAAGATTGATCACTGCCCCAGAGACGCCAGAGGCCATATAGACGTCCAAAGTAACCTTCGCCGCTGGCATGGATGTCATGCGGTGACGAGTGGAAATCGTGGAGAAGGATGGCGGACGTGGGAGGAGTTTGGCTGGGTCAAACGCCCCTGTGATCTTTTTGAGGAAGCAATATTGAGAGCCTCCTTGAATGATCGCCGTTACGTAGAGATCACATCCAGACTGGGCATTGCAAGCCGCTTCACAGCCCAGTGGGTCGGTTCGAAGGTTAGTGATGTCTTGGGCATCCATATAATTTCTATCGTCATAGATAGCATAGCCTGCCCGCGGAGCGCATGCTGTGGCGGTATCCATGACAGCGGGGGTGCCAGACCCAGAGGCTGACTGCAATTGAAATAAGCCGGACGACAGCGCTGCGAAGCTAAGCTCACACCCAATGGCAAAACCACAGTCCGTTCCATGCTGATTGGAAGCGGTGATGATGGCGTGATCGAAAACAACACCTGCCCTGAGTGGCATACCAAAGGCGGTGAGAGCATCACTCCTAGACGGCCATTCGTCCAGCATGATTCCTCCATTGCACAAAGCGGTAAAATCAACCTGGACTGTAACCACCCCTGGTGGGACATTATCCACGCGAGGAATAGATAGCGAGGCCGTTCGCAAAGCTGAGGATAGATCTTCGGCTTTCTGGGATGCTGTCAAGAACTCCAATCCTTCCCATGCCTCAGCTGAGCTGGCTACCTCCCGGCCGAATGCAACCGAAAAACCATGCAAAACCAAGCCCAAGAATAGGGCCCAACAAACCGAATTACCGCGCCGAACACCCAAGGCCATATCAGTCTCAGAGCCAGGCGTGATGGCCGCTGGTCGCAGTCCACCACTAAATGGGTCGTTTAGGGGTTTAGGGTTTAGGGCTTTAGGGTTTGGGGTTTTAGGGCTTTAGGGTTTGGGGATTTAGGGTTTTAGGGTTTAGGGCCTTAGGGTTTAGGGTTTTAGGGTTAAGGTGTAGGGTTTAACACCGAGGCCCAAGAATACAAGATGCCTAAACACCCCAAGCTGAGACCTCACCCCCTCAAAACCGACATCTAGAACTCAGCAGACGCCATCATAGGGTAGTTTAGGGCTTAGGGTTTAGGGTTTAGTTCTCTTGGCGTATAAGGTCTACGTTAGGGTAAAAGGGTTCAGGGGGCTAAGAGCTTCTACAGTTAAGTCTCTATCGTACTTTCTTCTCAGGGGTAGTTCTCTAAGTTAGAGTCCCTCTTTAGGTCCCCAATATAGCAAGGCACCCTTAGAAAAAGGACCCTAGAAGGGACCCTAATTTAGAGAACTACCCATACACATCCTTTAACTTGCAGAACCCAACCATATCGAGCAAGCAACGGTTTAGGGTTTAAGGTTTACGGTTGAGGGTATAATCACGAAACACGCGAACCGAAAGCCTTGAAGCCCTAACCCCCGCCACGTCCCCTCAGCCCCACCAAAATCCTGAATCCTCATCCCTGAACCCGGAACCCCAAAACCCCGAAACCCCTAAACCCTACACCCTGAAGGCCCGAGACCCTAAAGAACCTCCCTTTTTGGGGTTCCTTATGCTGATTTCATTGTATAAGTCCTTAAAAAAGGTAGTTTATTTGGGGTTAAGGAAGGCCCTAGCCCCTGTAAAGGCTCCCGTAAAAGAAACCCCAAAAGGATCCTTTTGAAAAACCCGCAGAATGCCAAAGACAAGAGATGCGGTGGATGATATAAATCCTGCACTACCCATAATCAAGAATGTACCATGTAATTCCCATAGTTTAGGGTCCTTAAGGCAACGCTAAGGGTTTATATCATCAACAGAGCCTCCTCGAGGCAGGACGTGTCCCCCAGCTCCTGTGCCAAAGCAGTGCTTGCGAGGTTAGACAGCTTAAGGGTTTAGGGTTTAGGGGTTTCGGGTTTAGGGGTTTAGGGGTTTAGGGTTTGGGTTTTTCGGCTTTTCGGTTCAGGGGTTTAGGGCTTAGGGATTTGGTATTTGGGGCGTTGAGGTTTGGGATTTCTAGTGAGTGCTGTGCATGGGGCATGAGGGCAGCACAGCGTTGTCGCTCATGCTGTCTTCTAGTTTAGGATGTGCATGGTATGCTATGCATGGATACATGTAGGCATGTGTGACATGTGTATGTATGTATGTATGTATGTATGTATGTATGTATATATATATGTATGTATGCAGGTGCACATGTGTGTTCTTGGCAATGTAGCTCGTTAGGCACGCATGAAACAAGCAGATGCGCAAAACCTTGGCATTCACGCAACGGGTTCCACATGACTGAAATCTTTAGTGAGGTGGCAGCACAGGTGCAATCGTGGAAAGGCAAGCTACATGCAGGCAGGCCTTCACTATGGGAAAACTGTACACATCAGGATGGGGGCATAAAACTGAAATCTCAACCTCAAGCATAGGCCCCCGAGAGGTCATCTTCATACCATATACCATGCACCTAAATCTCGAACCTGTCATACATAAACCCTGAACCGTAGTAAATCTCTAAACACAACACGAAACCTTAATTCCTCAATAAGCCACGAAATAAAAGGTTAAACTTTCAGATTACTACTAAATTCTAAGAACCCAAAAAGGTTTAAAGGTTGGGTATTGGAGAACAAAGAAACCGAAACCCCCGAACCTGTGGTCGGGAATTCCGTAAGCCGAACAACCCCTGAAATCCCCAGGCTCACCGAGAAAGACGAAACACAAAACTCCAAACACCTCCGAATCCCTAAACCCGCTTATGAGCAAAGAGCCCTATGATATGACATGACATCAACCCTCAGCCATAGGAGCCAATTTGGTGCTGAAAGAAGATCATTGGTGCTGCATAAACTCCTACTGTTGATGATAGAAATCCTTAGCATTACAAGTTTAAGGATACTAAACTATTGGAGTTATTGAACATTCCTTACTATGGGTAATTCAGGATTTATATCATCAACCGTAGTCCCTACACCCGGAAGGCACCAAAACCACAGAGCCCTACGGTGGATGATATAAATCCTACATTACCCATCATAAAAAAAATAAACCATAATTCCCATAGTTTAGGGCACTTAAGGTAATGCAGGATTAAGATCATCAACACCCAAAGGGTCCAAAGTACCTATATAGTAGAATGCAGGGTTTCTATATTAGGATTTGTTATTATGTTTTGGGAAAGTATGCCCCATAACAGTACCTAGGACCCTTTGGGACAGTATCTCACGAAAGCCCCCCGGGGATCCTCGATGGCTCGGAATTCAGCCAGGACCAAGGTGGAATTCGAAAAACTTGCCCCCTGGCCGACGGTTTAGGGCTTTAGGGCTTGAGGTTTTAGGGTTTTGGGCTTTATAGGGCTTAGGGTTTTAGGGGTTTTAAGGGTTTTTAGGGGTTTTTAGGTTTTTTTAGGGCTTTGGGTTTTAGGGTATGGTGTCGTGTCTTCCGGATTCAATTCCCAGAGAGCCCAACACAAAGCAATATACCTTAAAACTACAAGGGGCCTCATATGACTTAAGGTATATTCCCTGGTTAAGCAGTATTGGGCTCTCTGGGTTAGGGTTGGAGGGTTGGCATTTATAGGGTTGACCCCTAAACCCTATGCCGTACACCCTCATGTCGGGGCACTAAGAATTAACATAGGGTTTGGGGGTATATCATACGGTAAATACAAAAATAAAGCCCCGAACTAGTAATAGTAATTTTTTAGGTCCCTATATTACACCACTACAACCCTGAGCCCTACAACATAACTTCAACACCTGCAGCCGCGAAACCCAAAGCCTGACGCCATAAAAGGCCCAAAAGCCGCAACTCTAAACCCCTGGTACTACTGTTGATGATATAAATCCTGCAATAAGGAATATACCATAATTTCCAAAAGTTTAGGGTCCTTAAGGAAATGAAGGATTTATATCATCAACAGTACAAGCCAATATGGTCCGCAGTAGAAACGGCATTGTCGAGAACTCTTGGATCTGCCTTATAACGAGAATCGCGAGTAGAACGAGCCCGTACACTAACTTAACCCTAAACCCTAAGACCTAAAATCCGCGAGTAGAATGAGCCCGCACAGTAACCCCAAACCCTAAGACCCAAAATCGTAAGCCCTGAAACCTAAACCCTAACCCAACACCCTAAACAGCAACCCCCGACCCTAAACCAGATTGTAAGGAGAAAAGCCCTGGAACATGCTCAAAACATGAGTGTCTATGTTTAGAAGTCAGAAATTGCTGGAAAACCCTCCTCGGAATCACAATCAGGCAGCCCAAATATTGCTGGCTCTAAGCCCGGAACACCCTGAACCTGAAACCCCAAAGCCTAAACCCTCAAACCCCTAAACTTGACGGCTTAAAGCCTCACCCTAAACCCTAAACCCTCAACCCTAAATGCTTCGCTGCATCCCCAAACAGCCCCGCAGCGTGCCAGCATCGAGTCTGCCCTCAGGAGTGACAGAGCACCAGCACCGAAGGCGAAAGCCTCAGCTACAGTGCTCTAGGGTCTACCTGGAAAGCCAGTAGTCTGTATTTAGGGGCTGCTTTGAGCCAATTATGGGCTACTTTGGGGTATGGTAGTCTGTTCTTTTGGGCTACTTGGCTTTTCATGTACCCATAGGCTCCATGGTAGCTCCTTCTTGTGGTTCATATATTTGGGTTCCTACCAGGTAATCCCCAAAAAAGGAACTACTTTGGAGCCTTTGGGTAAGCCCTAAACCCTGGGTCTAGGATCTAGGAATTCAGGAAAGGGTCTGGAAGTCTCCGGGATGAGGAATTTTAGCGGTTCCGGGTTTCTGGGATTTAAACACTTACGGTTTAGCCTTGCAGCCAAGCTTTGGGCGCAAGGCAGTGTAGAATTTAGGGTTATCTTAAGTGTCAAGGAGGGTTTAGGGTTGAGGGTTTAAGGGTCAAGGAGGGTCAATGCACAGCATCAGTATGCAAGGGTTGCCCTAAACCCTAAACCGGGTTCAGGGCTGTCTGAGAGATATGGGCTTCGCGATATTCGTCCCACAGAGGCCAAAATTTGAGCGCAACGGCTTCGGAAGTGCTACCTAAAGGGTCCGAGGTACTGTTCTGGGGGATACTTTCTTAAATCATAATAACAAATCCTAATATAGAAACCCTACACTCTACGATATAATTAGGTACTTTGGACCCTGTGGGCTATTGTGCATGGGCTTTGGGAGTGGGCTTTGGGAGTCAGAGATTGAAGGTTTAGGGGTTGGAGGTTTAGGGTTTAGGGTTCAGGGTTTAGGGAGACAGGAGCTGATGGTATGATGGCTGCTTAGTGGGTTTAAAGGATCGGGGTTTAGGATTTAGAGATATGAGTTCAAAGTTTACGCTTAGGGAAGTACATCTGCATGCAGCACCTGGACTTTATTACGAGTGAGTATCCGTGGGCAAAGTTACCTGATAACACGACACAAGGCAACGGAACTGCACACAGCTACGCTGCAACGACTCCCTAGAAATTGCCGTGTACTATCTTCGTACAGGTTAACAATTATCCTCACTCGTTCTTCAGGGACTACTTGTCCAGCTCCACCTACCGTCCCCATAGTAGTTCCTTATCCAGTCTTTGTCAAGACAGCTGGCATTCCAGCTTCTCTCTCTTCAACAACCAGCCCCAAAAAAGTTCAAAAGTTTTCGGATAGACCTAATACATAAGGCTACAGAGTTTAAAGTTCTCCCATTGGCTATCTAAGTAGAAGTCCAGGGTTTCTGTTTCTGGGTTCAGAGCCTAGGGTCTCTCCTGTGCTCGGCTTCGCTGTAGCGGAGGGCATGTGCTGGGAAGATGCAGCGGCTGTGACTTCTCCGCCGCGATCGGCCGATGAAGGTTCTCAAACATATGGGCGTTTCCGAAGGGCCTTTCCGAAACTAAGGGGTACCTTCTTCTGGGGGTCCTTATAATAAGGATCCTACTATTTAGGGTCCCCTATTTTCGGAATATGCTTTCTTGCATGAAGTTGCTCTATTCACCTGCGCCAGCGCAAGACAAAAACACCGGCAGGAATCACCCAGAGACTCCAAAACCTGAGGCGAAACATCCAGAAGCCCTACACGCCTTCAAAGCTGAACAACCCACATAAGCCCCGAAACCCCAAACCACTAACACCCAAACACTATTCCCTAGGAGCCCCCAAATAAAAGTTCAAACCCAAAACATCAAAGCAAGTGAGCCTTTTCTCTCCTCCAAACCACTCAAAAGCAAGCAACCCAACAACCCAGAGACTCCAAAACCCCTGAAGGAATATACCTGAAATCATATTGGGGTTCCTATTATAGTTTACGGTATATTCCTTAATTAAAGGGTTTTGGAGTCTCTGGGAAGACCCCCAAAACCCTATAAAGCCCTTAAGCACCATAAAACCCGAAACCCTTAAACCCTTAAAGGCCCCCAAAACTCCTAAAGCCCTTACAAAACCCCGAGTCTCTGGGAATGCATTCCGAGCCGCAGCGGCCACCAAGAGCAGGCTCCCAGCCGAGGTGAAGGCATTGGGTCTCAGAGCTCTCCGCTCACAGCTTTTGGTCTATGGGGTTTAACACTGCAGGGTTTAGGGAGTTTTAGGGTTTGCTTTTGGGTCTGTAGGGTTTAGGGTCTAGGGTTTGGAAAATTAAGGGTTTAGGGAGTTTTAGGGTTTAGGGCTTCCGGTTTGGGGTTTCGGGTTTCCGGTTTGGGGCCCTCTCTAATGCCGAAATGGTAGGCATGAGCATGCAGGGTCGCTGGGGAGGTGGTCGCTGGGGAGGCGCAGGTCTGGGGCTTAGCACTCGGGTTCAGCGTCTCTGAAAGTTCTGGCCCCAAACCCTAAATCCTAAACCCAAAAAGTGCTAATTTAAGCTTTAGGTTGTGTTCTTGGCCTCCAAGGCCCCGCCCTTTTAGGGCTGCAGGGGTTTTGGGGGTCAGGGCTTCAGGCATTTAGGGTTCAGGGTTTTGAGGTTCAGGTTCTGAGGGTGGGTCGGAGCAACCAGGAGACCCCGTACAAGGAGTCAAAGGTCGATGCAAAGCAAAGAAAGGCTATCCTTCACCCTAAACCCTAAACCCTAAACCCTAAACCGTTTTAGGGTTTAGGGTGTGGGGCTTGGCAGGTTCTTATCTGCCTTGGAGACACCCTGCACAGATCCATCAATCCATTTAGAAACCGATACAACCGAAACCCTAACCCCAAACCTCAAAACCCTAAGCCCTTTCAAAAACCTCTCACACCCCGATGTCCCCCTCAAAATCCCTGAATGTGGCTGCTCTGGCTTAGGTGAAACGAGCAATGTTGGAGTGCAGACGAAAGCAGGACTTGGGGGTGGAGGGTTTAGGGGTTTTGGGGGTCGGGTTAGGGCAAAAAGCTTAGTATCTACTTGGGCCGCAATGAGGTTCCTAGACAGCGACTTCAAAGGCCAAAAGCACATATGGTGTGGATATATGGAAGTCTAGGGAAGTTTGCGCAGAACTATTCTGCTTTGGCAGGCCTACTCAGGGTGGGGCCCAGTGGTAACATACTAGAACCTACAGGGTCCGAAGTATCTATATGAGGGATACTTACCCAAACCAGAACAGTAATTCCTGATATGGAAACCCTATATTCTACTATCTCGGTACGTAAGAACCCTTACAAGAACCGTAAACCCTACACTCTCAATTAAAGGAACCTAAATAGGCACTTATAGGACCCTTTTGGGGTATAAGACAGCCCACAAGGATGAGTTGATGCCGCGCGACGTACGCTAGCAGACTTCCTCGTCCTTACACGAGGTAAACCTTGGAGCAAGCAATCCTCTAAAGACAGGTCCTTTGTGGGATCCCAAAACCAAAAAGATCACAAACTCAAACTCCTCAGGTGTGGGAAACACTGAAGTAACCCTAAACCCCTAAACCCTAAACCCCTAAACCCCAAACCCCAAACCCTAAACCCCTAAACCCTATACAATAAGCCCTAAATCCTACTGAAGCTCTAGGCATTAACCCTGGCCAAGAACACCCGTTGTGCGCGCCTCTTAAGGCTGCGGACCTGCTGACGGATAGGGTTGCGGTTTTTGGGGTCCTCTAGGGTCCTTACTTGGAGGCCCAGGGGACTTAGTTTAGGGTTTAGGGTTTATAGGGCTTGTAGGGCTTGTAGGGCTTATAGGGCTTATAGGGTTTAGGGTTTATAGGGTTTAGGGTTTAGGGTTTAGGGCCTGTTTGGGACATGGGGGATAGAGCATAATATCAATTCCTGCTATAGAAGCCCTACATCCCTACATAAACCCACAACCCTAAACCCTACTATAGAAGCCCTGCATCATCCCTTCATTCCACCCTTCTAGGTATTTCGGACCCTTTGGGCTAAGATTCTGTTTGGTTCGAGAGTTAGATACGCACACAGAGATGCTGACCCCTAAATAGACCTTATGCAAAGACAACAAGGCAACCAAGAAATGTCGGAGATAAACTTTTAAAGGTGTGAAGCCCTGCTCGATGTGTAAGACTTGGCTCTTGATCGAATACTGTGTAGTATCACTATGTAGGGAACTACTTCTGCAACTCCTAAGTACCTGTTTGGGATACTTACCCAAACCACAATTTTGTAAAGGCACTTAGGACCCTTTGGGTATGTCATCAAAAGAGCGGTGCAGACAGAAGGGTGTAGGAGTCTCGAGAAAGGGCGGTAGACTCTAAGGAACAGTTTGGAAGTGGGGGTTGCAATGGTGACAGTTGGGCCCCTAAACCCTAAACCCTACACCCTGAAACCCTAAACCCCTAAACCCTAACTGCAAGATCAACAGACTTGGCGCTGTTCGAGCTTAGGGCTCACGGAATTTCGGAAGGCCGTTCATCTTGGGAGCCCTACCGAACTGACCGTACATCATGGTACGGTTGATGATATAAACCCTGCATTACCCAAAACAAGGAATATACCATAGTTCCCATAGTTTAGGGCCCTTATAAGGTAATGCTAAGGATTTATATCATCAACAGTACGTAGGACTCGCCATGCTCATGGTTCTCTCGTCCAGCAGTCGCAAGACGGGGCAGCGTCGGAGCTTCTTATGCAAGCATGTTGGTACGGTAGATGACATAACGGTTTAGGGTTTAGGGTTTAGGGGTTTAGGGGTGATATAAACCCTGCCTTACCTTCAGGATTCAGGACCCTAAACTATGGGAATTATGGTATACTCCTTATTGTGGGTAGTAATGCAGGATTTATATCATCCACCGCAGGACTCCTCCTGGGAGCTCAGATTCGGACGAATAATCTCGGAAAACCCTAAACCCTAAGCCCCTAAACCCTAAACCCTAATCTCGAAAAGGCGGCTGTGCCGGAGCTTGAGGATGGGATGCGCTCCAATTGTCACGGGCTTTCCCTGCGACGTTCACCATCCAACTGTTGGGGTTTAGGGGTTTAGGGTTTAGGGGTTTAGGGGTTTAGGGTTTAGGGTTTAGGGCCGTTTAGGGTTTAGGGAAAGCAGTTGGTGGACAAGGCTTAAAACGTCCAAAACGCTCAGATACGATGGTCTCTGGGTCAAAGATTGGTCCAGGACGGCAGGCTGCCAACGCAAATCGCGTCCCGGGAATATACCCATAGGCTCCTAAGTAGCTCCTTTTTGTGGTTTATATGTAGAATCCTATAAGGTAATGCCAAAAAGGAACTTCTAAGGAGCGTATGGGTAGCCACCCGCTGTCTGAGAATGCTGTTGCTCTAGGGTTTAGGGCCCTACCCTAAACCCTAAACCACAGCTGGACCTCGCCAGATTTTCTAGCTTTCCCAACATCCGTAAAAGCCATCTTCAATCAGGAGAGCTCACGACGAAAAGATGCCAGATTAATACAAGGGCCTGAAGTCCGGAGGACTCCTTATGTACTGATAGTCGGTCATCGTAAATACACGCCGCCAAACACTTTTCTAGTTCATCCGGCCTAAATCTAACCCTACTTGTGGCCCAAAAAACCTACCTCCATAAGGAATTAGATACGAAAGCCATAAGAAGGAACTGTAAAAAGGTCTATATTGCCACCGCAAACCCAGGAACAACTCTTTGAACTTTGATTTAAGACTCATGCATCCAGGAAAACCCAACGTGCACCCGGAAAATCCAACGTGCACCCCCCGGATCCTAAAGACCCATGCAGACCCCCTCCCCCAAAACAAAAATACCCTAAAATTCCTAAACCCGAAACCCTAACCCTAAGGCTCAAAATAGCCCAAACGCCTTAGATAGTATGGTCTTTGGGCCCAAAAGCCTTAAAACATGAGTCCATAGAGCCAAACCCTAAACTTTTAACCCGAAGGGCCCGGAAGCTCAAGCCCTAGATCCCTAAACCCTTACTAAACCCCAAACCCCAAACCCCGAACCCTAAACCCTAAGAGCCCTAGAACCCTAAACCCTAAACCCCAAACCCTAAAGCCCTAAAAGCCTTAGATGCCTAAACCCTAGACGGGCCTGTTGCTCTTCTGTGTTGGAGCCTCAGTCTGTTTAGGGTTTAGGGTTAGGGTTTGGGGTTTAAGGTTTAGGTTAAGTATTAAGGGCTTAGGGCTTAAGGTTGAAGGTTTAGGGTTTAGGATTTAGGGTTAGGGTTCAGGGTTTAGGGTTTAGGGTTTAGCGGAGAGTCTGCATGCCAGACTTCCTTGGGGTGTTTCTAGTTTCTGGGGTTTGAAATCCCAAAGAGTCCTACGTACGTGTCTGGTAGAATGCAGGGTTTCTATATTGGGTTTAGGGTTTAGGGTTTGGGGAATCATGATGATCTTGTTCAACCTTAAACCCTAAACCCTCTTGACTAAACCAGCCTAAACCCTCTTTGGTTTGGGTAAGTATCCCCCCCTATAAGTGCTTAGGACGCTTCGGGACTGGGCTCTATACAAACTAGTTCCTTCCGGGGCCTGGGTGTCCAGACCTTGCCAGAGCAGAAGTCAAGTGCCATGAGCATAGTCCATTTCCCGTTGTTGTGCTCAGTGACCGTCTTCAAGTCCCATCCTATCACTTCGCCAGCTTGCAGAGGAGCAGGCAGGTGCAGTGCCTCGGCGCCTCCCTGCCTTTTTTTCTCGAGTTGTGCTACTCCGACAAGACTGCGCGTCTGCGCACAATGCAGTCGACGTCCATAGCCAAGTTGCCAGGTATTGCCTGGCAACGACCCCGAAACCCTAAACCCTAAACTTTGGCCCTAAACCCTACACCCCAAACTTTCATGGATTCGATACCCGACAAACAAGCCTGCAAATTGCCGCTCGCCTGGGTCCAAAGGATCTGTCCTTTATCTTAGAAGAATGTTGAGTTCCTACTCCCTGCATTTTGCACTTCACAACCCCCTGATCTCTAAACCGCAAACCCAAAACCCTCAACCCCTACACCCCTAAACCCTGAACGCCAAAGGCTAAAGGTCAGCTACTCTCTTCTTGCACTTCACAAACCCCCTGATCTCTAAACCCCAAACCCAAAACCCTCAACCCCTGCACCCCTAAACCCTGAACGCCAAAGGCTAAAGGTCAGCTACTCTCTTCTTGCACTCCGTAACCCCTGCATCTCTAAACCCCAAACCCAAAACCCTCAACCCCTACACCCCTAAACCCTGAACGCCAAAGGCTAAAGGTCAGCTGCTCTCCAGCCCCCAAAAAAGCTTAACCTTCTCAATTATGGCAGGATTATGTAAACCCCCAAACGGGTTACAGTATACCAGGCTTTCTAAACCCAACTAACCCAATTGGGTCTTTTTGACACCTAGAGGGCTCTATTACAATGGATGCATCAAGTAGCCCTAAGCCTTAAACCCTAAACCCCCAAACCCCGAAACCCTAAATCCCTAAACCCTAAAACCCTAGGCCCTAAACCCTAAACCCCTAAATCCCTAAACCCTACACCCTATAGGCCTTAAGCCCGTCAAGTAGCCCAGCGCAGCTCCCAAAAGCCAACTGGCCGCAGCAAGCAAAGACAAAGCCCAGTCCTGGCACGATTGGAGGGTCTAGGGCCTGTTGGGTCTAGGGGATTTAGGGCCGTTTGGGTTTAGGGTATTTAGGGTTTAGGGTGTTTAGGGGTTTAGGGGTGTTTAGGGTTTAGGGGTTTAGGGGTCTAGGGATCTAGGGCCTTTGGGGTTTAGGGGTTTAGGGCCTTTCGGGTCTAGGGTAATTTGGGTTTAGGGTATTTAGGGTTTAGGGTTTAGGGGTTTAGGGTCTAGGGCCTGTTTAGGGGTTTAGGGTTTAGGTTAGGGGTTTAGGGCCTTTTGGATTTAGGGTTTAGGGGTTTAGGGTTTTTTGGTCTAGGGCTTTTTGGGTTTAGGGGTTTAGGGCCGTTTGGGTCTAGGGTGTTTAGGGTTTAGGGTTTAGGGGTTTAAGGGTTTAGGGGTTTAGGGTCTGGCCTTTCAGTTTAAAGGGTTCTGCCTTCCAATTAAAGAGTCATAACCTACTATTTTTGTAGGGTTTGGGGTCACAGGTAGGGTTTAGGGGTATGTAGGGCCTTTAGGGCTCAGGGGCTTGAGCGATTTTGGGTTAGGGGTTAAAAAGGTTTAGGGCTTAGGCTTTTTGAAGGCTTAACCCTCAACCTTAAAACCTCAACCCTGAACCCCTAAACCCCCTGAGCCCTCAACCTTAAGACCTCAACCCTGAACCCCTAAACCCCCTAAACCCTAAAACCCCTAAATTCCTAAACCCGTAAACTCTAAAACCCTAAACCACTAAACCCTAAACCCTCAACCTTAAATCCTCAACCCTGAACCCCTGTAGGCAGAGTTGGGTTTCCCAGCTTGCTTGTTGACTGTCTTGTCGGTTTGGCGTCTGGGGCTGACAGGGTTTAGGATTTAGGGTTAAGGGTTTAGGGGTTAAGGGTTTAGGGTTTAGGGTTTCGGGTTTAGGGGTTAAGGGTTTAGGGATTAGGATTTAAGGTCTAGGGCGTAAGTAGGGCTTAGCTCTTACCTTCCGGGCTCTAAACTCTGCAGCCCAAGCCGCTGACCTTTGCAAGACCCCTGGCATCAGATGTGGCCGACATACGCGCCATCTCTTCTACAAATCCGTACCAGACCCATACCCTTGCAACAACCTACCAAATGAATCCTATACAAAGCGCACCCTAAGTGGCCAAACACCTAGAAAGATGGACACACTACACATTACTATAGGGTTTAGGGTTTAGGGTTTGGGCCTACACCACAAACACCCAACTGTCAGGTACTCCAAGCCTGCCAACACCCATAAACCTTCTGCCTACATATGTAATGTAGGCTATACCTGGGGATCCAAAACCCTGCCATGTTTATGGGTTCTACCCTCGAATTAAGGGGTCATTAACCTATTATTTTGTAGGGTTTGGGGTCACAGGTATAGGCTATAGCCACCGCGGACCCTCAACCCTGAATGCCCAAATCCTACACACCTCTTAAAAGTATGGGAGCTTCCGAAAGTAAGGGGAAACCCTATTGTGGGGCCCTTACAATATGGATCCTACTATTTAGTGTATTATATTAGGGTCACCTCTTTTCTGAAACCCCCATATTAGTCTGTCTGAAACGGTGCCTGAAATCGGTGGCCACGGGCTGTCGAGAAATCGGCCTCGACTGAGGCTCCAATTCACTCTACAAGGGTCTCGAAACGCTATGTAAGGTAGCTTACGGCTTGCATGGGTTCTAAACAGAGGTTGGGGTTGCTGGATTCAGGGTTGTTGGGGACCCTAAACCCTAAACCCCGAAACCCTAAACCCTAAACCCTAAACCCTAGACCCTAGACCCTAGACCCTAAACCCTAAACCCTAAACTGTGTGACTCACAGCTTAGGGGCGGCCTCGGAGTTCGAAAGGTATCGTATCTGCAGCAATTAGAAAATGCTTGACCTCCTTGGGGCTCCATATATACTACGGTTGATGATATAAATCCTGCATTACCCATAATAAGGAATATACCACGAGTGCATAGCCTCATAATTAGTACTCTCTCCCTAAACCACGGCTTTAAGGTTTAAGGTTTAGGGTTTAGGGTTTAAGGTTTAGGGGCCTCTAAACCCTAAAGCCCCTAAACCCTCAACCCTTATTCCTGCTAGCAGTTTCCGCGGTGCACGTACGATTTCCCAATCCCAGGAGGGGAGGCTTGAACCTATGCCTTCGAGGATCCCACGGTATATAATAGGATTTAGGGTTTGGGGGTTTAGGGCTTATAGGGCTGGGGCTGGGGGTTTAGGGCTTAGGGTTTAGGGTCCCGAAGGGTCCAAAGTACCTATATAGTAGAATGTAAGGTTTCTATATTAGGAATTGTTACTATGATTTGATAAAGTATCCCCTCATAACAGTACCTAGGACCCTTTGGGGGGTTTCGCACGAACTACCCAAATACGCAGACTCGCGCATCCTCTGAAGGAGCCCTCTGTACACTGACAAACACGGCTACAACACCTTGGCTCATGTCAAACCCAAACCCCTGAACCCTAAACCCCAAACCCTGAACCCTAAACCCCAAATCCTAAACCCAAACCCCTGAACCCCAAACCCGAAACCCTAAACCCCAAACCCTACACCCGATTCCCTGAACCCCAAATCTGGAAATGGGGCTCTTCCTCGTTGCTTCTGCTGGGTATACACAGAACCCCAAGCCCCAAACACTGTAACACCAATTAGGGTTTAGGGGTTCAGGGTTTAGGGGTTTAGGACTCCAAAACCCCTTAATTAAGGAATATACCTTAAATCTTATTGTTAGGGTTCCCAGTATAATTCAAGGCATATTCCTTAATCAAGGGATATTGGAGTCTCTAGGCAACCAAAGCACAACCTGACATTGACTCGATGCGCTTAGCCTCCTGTGCCCAAAAAACCCTAACTCCTAAACCCTAAGACCCCCAAGGGGCTCAGGGTTCAGGGTGTAGGGTTTAGCGGTTTAGGGGTTTAGGGGTTTAGGGTTTAGGGTTTAGCCTTAAATCCCTTTGAAATCCTATGCCGTGAGCCCGAAGCCAGGGCTGAGAGCTTTGATCTCTTTGCCCGGTGCCTGAGTTCATGTTCCTAGTTCCCAAGAAGCCGCGCTGTCGAAACGGTGAAGGGCTTGGGGTTTAGGGTGTTCCCAGAGACTCCCAAATCCCTGAATCAAGGAGTATGCCTTGAATTATACTGGGGTTCCTACTCCACTTTAAGAACGATTCCTCGCAAGCCCTCTAAGCCCTCTAAGCCCTAAACTTTAGCAAGGTCTACTTGGAGGCCCAGGGGACTTAGTAAGTCGGTTATAAGTAGGGTTATAATCAGGGTAACTCCATTTGGGGTACTTATACCTCTACTTATAACCCACTTAACCCTAAACATTAAACCCCTAAACCCCTAAACCCCTAAACCCTAAATTACTAAGTCCCCTGGGCCTCCAAGTATAACCCTTAATTAAGGGCTTACGGGCGTGGTGGAGTCTGGGCGTCTGCTTCAAGGTTTTAGGGCTTAGGGTTTAGACAGTTAGATTATGCTCTTTTTTTTTGGGGGGGGGGTTAGGGCTTAGG
>CAJNJA010047486.1:0-26274 GCA_905231915.1 Symbiodinium necroappetens | reverse complement strand
AGTAGTAGTAGTTGTTGTGGTGGTAGTAGCAAGTAGTGGTGGTGCTAGTTGTATTAGTAGTTGTTGTTGCAAATAGCACGAATAGTCGCAATAGCAGAACTACTAGTACTAGTGGAAGCAGCAGCAGCAGTAGTTGCACTAGTAGTGGTAGTGGTAGTGGTGGTAGTCGTAGTAAAGTAGTAATATCAGATCACTAGTTCAGAAACTTGGTGGCCCCGTTCTCAGGTTCTCTACTCATCACCGAATTTGAATTGGTACTCCCAAACTTAATCTTATTATTAACACCCCCAGCTCCAACCAGCTTACTGTTACTAACTAACCGAATGAATAACTGAATACGACAGACTACAGAGATCTACTTAACTAGCAATCTTACGAAGTCCTTTCGGAATCTTGGAATCCTATACAATAATAACTAATTATTAATAATTCCATGTCTGTAAGGTATCATGACATGAATAGATTAGCTGAGCTAGTCGAGTACACATTAAAACAAAACTAGTGTTCCACGAATTATGCCGTGGTACTGTAGAGTGAAATACAACTGTAGTACTGAATGGTAGTTATTCACTTAGGGTTACAGAGGATGTGATGTTGTACCTCAGTGATAGTAATACTGCCTGCTGCCTGGCCTATTTTTGATTGAGACTGAGATCTCAGAAAGTCTCTCTAGTTACTTTGCTTTTGTCGGTGTGCATCCTGCCAATGGCCAATCCCGAATCCACTGACGTCGGATGCAAATTCAAGAGATGGGAAAAGTCAGTGCTGGTAGATCCTGTGTCCACTGTGTGTGTGTGTGGCACTAGATCATTTACCTGTGCTCAGTTCCTGGATGAAGCTCTGTTCACAGCTTGCAGCAGCCTGCATTTGATTCAGTTAAGTGGGAGCCTCTCTGATCAACAACCTGACTCGAACAGGAAATCTGACCAAGCCGCCAGACCTGCTCACCCAGGCAGTGCCCAGCATCGCAGCCATCGCCAGCCAGCTGAAGCAGACGCGCCTTTGACGGTTGCATCATTCACAATCATCTAATCATCTGCATTAAATTCGTTCGGGTCTGAGTTTCAGAACTTCAGATTTCAGAATGGGGGCCGTAGTCTAAGTCTAACAAGCTTAACTAACGACTTGGGTTTATTATTAAAGGAGGGCGATTAGTCAGAGTGGATTCGGAATTCGGATGGCAGGGAAGTTAAGACTGGTAAGTACTAGACTACTGCTGCACTGTTGCTCTGCTGCTTCTGCTTACTAACCAACTAGTTACTACGGTGCCCAGGACCACTACCACTGCTACTACTGCAGCTGCCTGCTCTCTACAGTACAAGTTATTGCGAATTGCTTGTATCGACTATGACTATGAGACTGTCGGCTAACTCTAGCTACTAACGAAGTTACTACGAATGCCACTACGGAGCCGAGAGGCTCAGACAGACTAAGCCAAGCTGCTTGTCATGCAATGCAGCTGTGTCACTGGAACAACCGACGACTGTACTGTGCATGGGAAGCGATCAATGGTTAGGTGTTTGTCGGCAGTAATTTCAGAATTTCAGGGTCCGGGTCGGTTACTGTGGCACTAGTTAGGTCTGGGCGTCTGTATTTTATGTTATCGGATTTCTCTGTGTCTCTGGCCTGGCTTGCCTGGCTGCCAGGCTGAATCGGACCGGGATCACAAATAGTTAGTAGAATCAAGCCGGCTGCTTTGCTACGCAGCACTGCACTGAATTCAGAATCAGAACGAGCTGAGTTATTTCTTATTTGTTCATTATCTATGGACCGAGCTCCATATTTGATAGCTTTCCACACCGATTCCTGCTGGGATGCCGGACCTAATAAAAATGCACATGCTAACATTTATCCTAGCAATGCCAGGGCCAAGTCCAATCCAAGCCATAACATGCAATAATAATAGTAATTTTTGGTGCCTGCGCTTTATTTTATTTCTTTTAACCCTCAGACTCAGACTCAGCCCACTGTGACAGACCGAGGGCTTTCCAGGATTCCAGGTATGCAATGCAGGAGGGCCGGTGAAGCCTATTCTGAGTGGATGCTGATGAGTAGCTACTATTGAATCTGATGACGATGATAATGAGTTTTAAGTTTTAGCAGCTCATGACTAGTTACAGATTACAGTATCATAGTTAGAAAAGTACTAATGTCGGCACACCTACAAATTCAAATGAATTGTCAGTGGCAATGACGATGGCAATGCTGCTGCAGAGCCACACTGTGTACTGAGTTTGATTCAGTCAGACTCAGAAGGAGTCATGCCCTATTTATTAGCCGTTATGACTCTATTCAATTCATATTCAGTAGCTGTCGTTCCCCCGTTGCTGTTTGTTAAACTGTTAATGTGCGTTCCTGACTCCTAACCTAGGACCACCTCCTTGGGTCCGAGTCTTCCCTACTATTCTCTTGTTCTGGCCACTATTACTATTAAGTCTTATGTCTGTGAGATATTCAGATTCAGAGTATGGGAGAAATGTCGGTATGATAGCCAGCCAGGACCTAGCACAAATACACAACAATGAATACCGGTTACCATGGTACTGGTAACTACACACCTTAAACTTAAGGACCTTAGTCAATTAGTCTAGGCTAAGGCAGACAAACACCTTGCCTCGGCCCATCAGGTGGTGGTATCCACTTGCCTGAGCTTCCCAGAAAATGATAAAGTACTAAGTACTAAGAGATAGGGGTACGAGCTTTTAAGGCATTCCACTACTCATCGGCGAATCGGATTGCTTCTGCATGCTGTCTTCAGCTTCCCGAAGTCTGTTAAAACTGCAGTGTAAGATTTTGCCTGGCTAGCAACACAGACCCTTCCTGTTAAGGGTTTTTTTTTAGGGTTTAGGGGTTAAGGGGTTTGGGGTTTAATTTATTAGGGTTGAAAGTTTAGGGGTTTAGGGGTTTAGATTAAAGATTAAGGGGTTTAGGGTTTTTTAATTGGGGGGTTAGGGGTGTTTAGGGGTTTTGATTAATGAAGGGGTTAAGTTTGGTTTTAGGGTTTAGGGTTTTAGGTTAAGGGGTTTAGGTTAGGGGTTTTAGGGTTTAGGGGTTTAGTAGGGTTATTAAGGGGTTTAAGTTAAGGTTTTATTTAGGGTTTAGGGGTTTTTAGGGGTTTAGGGTTTTAGGGTCTAGGGGTCTGCCCTCGTGCACAATTCAATTTCGCATTTAGAAGCAACGGTAGGACAGTAGGACGGTAGTTAATGTCGTACCTATTGAAATGTTACAGTGAGAGTGGTCATGAATGGTCTCGAGGCTGAGTCTGGACCAGGGCCTCACTCAAGCTGTGCCCTAATCCCTGCCTACTACTAGATCACTACAACACAACGACGAATGACTACAACTACTACTGTCATCAGTCAGACAGGCTACCGGTGACCAGATCCTACAGAAGCGAAAAAAATTGTCAAAGCCAATATTAATAAATGCTGGGCAAGGCCCGACGTCAAACCCTCCAGGCTCCAACCCCATCATCTCAGGAATCTTGGTGGCTGCAGTGACCTGGATCCGCCGGAAGACCTGCCCGTGAAGCAGAAGAAAACGATCCAAGGCATGCTCGTGTCTGTCCTGCAGTCAGTCAGGCATGCGGGGCACTATTTCAATTTCAGAATTGAATTCAGTCATTCAGATCGATTGAGGGCACTGGCGCTGACCGACTGTCTGACTGACTGACAGACATTGACATTGTCATTGATTGATCATTGTGATTTAAATTGCCACTGCCTAAAGTTTAAACTTGATCATGCTCGTGTCAGTCATTATAAATGACTCAGACCAGGGTCAGGGATCGTGTCCATGTTCCAGTTTCCAGGTGCTGGCGCAAGCCCTGAATTCCAACCTCGGCCTGATGTGGGGCCACACCCTCAAGGACTTGATCCCTGGCTGCTGGTGTCAGGCTAGTTGGATTGGAAATAATTGAAATCTGGCTCCGGATACATTTCGATACCTGGGCTACGGATGATTATTCTGGTTACAGGGCTAGTCAGTCATATTTTGATAATTGGTTTTGCCTAGCTCCGTTACCTTGGGTCATTGACTTGAGTTGAATCAAATCACTAGGCTAGGTCAGGTACTGCTACAGCACAATACAATAATATCTTCATTCTTATGGTTAGTATTATTACTATTACACTGAACTTGTTATTCATTTTAATTATTCCCCTGTGAGCACCGACTTTGTTATTGAACCAATTCCCACTGACTGACTGACTGACAATAATTTAATAATACTATACTGTTGGCCCAGGAAGCCGGTCAACAGACTGCTTCCCTTCAAGAGTGCAAGCGAGACGCTGCCGCCGCCTGAGCAGGGCCTGAACCCTCCGCGAGCAGATCAGCGCATGATCCTGACGATTGCCCCCAGGCAGTAATCAAATCAGTAATCAGACTCAGACTCAGTCAGTCAGTCAGCAGGCAATTAACTAATTATTGGCAGTAGTCTAACTAGTTAATTGTCTAATTATACAACAGCTATTGTTATTACTGTTAGTTGCAGCGTCCATCTGTCTTCCTTGCTTAAAGAATGAGCTGTGTCTTAATTATTAATGATGTCGTGAGGATGCAATAGCTATAAATTAAATAAGATTGTTATACTTGCAATTACAGTTACTGTTACATTACTTACACGTAGCACGATGTAGAATGGTCCTATCCTAGCTGCTAGCAGGCGAGTGGATATTCGGAAACTTAAGTCAATTGTAAGTAAGGAATCGAATGGTCGGTGTCCGAGAACAGAATATGGGGAATGTTGAATTTGTAACTAGTAGACTCGACTTGTGTCGTGGTTTGACGACTTCATTATACTAATACTAACTAGACTATGTATGTGTCATTGAGAATGTTGCGGACGAAACAGACAGAGTCTCAGAGTCTGTACTGTATTCTGTATGTCTGTCTGAGTCATCTGACTGTCAAACTTGGACGTGTAACATCGCATTAAGGCGGCTGACGAGGAAGCCCTACCATTTAAGCTGGTACATTGCCTCAGTCATGAACTCGGCCTACGAATCTATGCCTTCCCTGAGAGTACTCATTCCTCATGGAATGATTGCCGGAACTCCCTTCGCCGTGGTGGGTTACAATATGTGCTCCTGTTGTCGGGGCTGTTGGCCAACTGTTCACATGGACCATACAGCAGCGGCAAGAACCGCCAAACGTTGGAGGAAGCCGCTGAGAGCCTAGGGAGCAGCATGTCGCGTGAGTCCTTCGACACACTACTCGATGAAATGATGGCGGACATGGGATGTGACCACACAGACCCACGGCTTCCAGGGTCTCCCAGTGAGATTTCAAAGCTGCCCGCCATCCAGCGTTTGCCATCTTATGCAGGGGCCTCGGTTTTAATTTTATATATTCTAACAAATAAAACTTAACTTTAATAAATAATTTGTCTGAGAGTATAATTACTGTATGGAACTGAGACCTGAGATATCCGTTCAAATAAGTTTAAGAGACATCAATTTTATGACACCACAGGGACGGTCGCGGAGACTGAGAGAGAGAGACTCATTCAGACTCAGACTCAGACCGTGACACGCAGACAGACAGGCAGGCAGACTGACAGAGACAGAGACTCTGCTGAATCTGCATTGTGTGACATGAATGGAGTCGTTGTTTGTCTGTCTAGTCAAAGACGATTCCACTAAAGGCAGGCTCAGGGTTCGGTTTCAGTCCGTGTGAGGTTCGACTGTATCCATCTTGTCTGGGTACATTTTTTTAGTATAGTGCTATTCATATTTAATTGGTTATCATCTTTTAAATTAAAATTAAGTCATTCCCCGATCTAAGATAATTGATTTCAACCGGATGCCAGGGTTCACATCCTGGGTCATGTTATTTTCCGATTCACTGAAGTGAGTAATAAGAAGGTCAGATACCCAGAATCACTCAAACCGGGCACGGCTGGTGATCGTGCCGGAGTTTTGGTGATTTGTTTGATTCTGTAATAATTCTGATTCTGAAGTATTATAAGAATATAATAATACGACCTGCTTCAGTAGACTCAGACTCAGACTCAATGCAAATATATTATTGGAATAGTACATACATCGACTCTGTCATCATCCTGAATAGCCTTCGTCTGCTAATTACTCAGATTATTGAGAACTGTATGTGCATTTGACCACAAACAGATAAGGCATGTTGTGGGCATAGGCACGTCATTGTCAAGTCATTGTGTGTGGCAATCAGCCTCCCAACTTGAGTTTGTAATTTCGTTAAGCATCAGTGACAATTGATCAGAGTAGGTCGAGTCGGTCCGGTTCAGCATAATAACTACTTAATTGATAATACCTTCAGCCGCTAGGTCCTGGGTCGGTCCTTAGGTGCTAAGTTTAAGTACTAAGGCCTAAGTCCTAGGTCCTAGGCAACCGATTGATGATAATGATAATATAACCGTAGACTAAGAAATTATAATAAGCTTTAGATTAATGACGATGTAGCAAGTATGGTTCTACTGTCTGAGTCTGAGTACAATGTTACAAGCATTAAAACATCTCCGGCCACTGTATAGCATTATAGTATTTTGATTTGTTAGAATAATAACTAGCAAAAGTATAGTAGAAGGAAATTATATTTTTTAATAGACTTACTCCAGCAATCTACTCTAACCTAAGTCAGTAGTAGTACTGTCGTTGATTATCAGACTGGCTCTGTTACATACCTGTCTTACAAACCCAACACCCCCAACCCTGAAATGAATGACTTGTTTTACCGATACTGGCTGGGGCAGGTGAAGACGAAGTCTTGGTTTGGGTCCGTGGAGGTAATGGACTACCTGTGTGACAATTGGACGTTGCTCGGCACCGTCCTCGACCACGCGCTCCAAAAGCTCGGAGATGCAGCTCGTCCAGATAAGGCTTCGATGTTTTTCCTTCGTTATTGGTGCAGAGATTAGTGATGAACAGATTCTGATTCTAGGCCAGCTGGGTTATTATCAATCAATTCGAAATTTGGTCAGTCTGAATTCGGAGAGTCTGAAATTCTGATATGCAGGAGGTCAATTGAATTGAGTCTCTTAGCAGGGACTACAATCATTGCCACTGTTGCTGTTGCCTTTCAAACTTTCGACAGTCCGACAAGCGCTTTACTGGCTTTCATTTCAAACTGTCGTCTGAGAGACTGCCTTGAAACTCTAGTCCACTCGAGACCTACTACTGTTAACTATTATGTCTAGCGAGTCAGACAGACAAAACTACTTTTGCCATAAATCAATAAAGCAGTACGGGAGCATCAATGACAATGACAATCATCATCGCACTGTCACTGGAATCTGATTTGTCAATATAGTTTATAATAAATCATCAGTCATCAATTGAATTGAATCAACTGTCAACACCATCTGTCTATGTAAGTAAAACCCCTGCACTTAGACTTGTGAGCCCAGCCCCAGGACGACAGTGGCGATGAGGGCGCCGAGCCAGGAGATGAGGGTGTGGTTGTCGGAGATGTGGGTGGCAGCCTGCCGCAGTCTAAGTCAGAGTTGCTGAAGCTGCGCCAAAGCTTCAAAAACACCATGCATCTTTGTGCTCGACTCTATGCTGATCGATCCCTGCAAGAAGACTTGAGAATGGTCAGAGCTGCTTCTGGCCCTGTCATGCATGAGTACCACGACACACTGCAGCGGCAGAAGAGTCAGGAGTCAGCCACCACTGTTAGGTCAATCAATTAATAATAATTACTTGGTCATTGATCATTTAATGCAGTATTGCCAAGGGCCTCCATGTTACATATTACAGTTCAATGACATAAAATGTAAATTACATGACATTCAATCTGTACGACAGGAGGACTAAGGCTTTTAAGGACAAGGGCAATTCCAGCTGCAACTTTCATTGAACTGGTTGAGCAGCATCTGTCTGTCTGTTGTTTATTAAAGTTTAAATATAGAAATTTGAATAGTATAACGGTTTAATTGACCCATAACAATTATTAGTGGTCGTCACTGCAGATTGAATTTGAACATCTCCGGGAAGTTGGTAGTGTGGCGCGACTGTCAACTTCACTATTTAAAACAAACATATCATGTTTATGTTGAACATTGCACCATTACACATGAGTCAGGGTCGCCACTGGAGGCACTTCACGGTGACAGTGAGGGTCTGAGACTGGCCCGGCCATTAATTACATACACGGTTTATATTAAATTTAAAGTTTAGGGTTGAGGCTTTTTAGATTATTAATTTATTTTAAGGTTTAGGGTTTAAAGATTGATTAGGGTTTCTGATTAATGGGTTTAAAGTTTAGTATTAAGGGGTGGGTCCTTAGGTCCTTTGATTCACTGATTGTTAGCTATGCTATTATTACTTTTGTTGATTAAGATTACTTAATTATCTATATTGACAGTAGTTAGCTTAACTCTTTCTGAGATGCTGTAAGATTCCAATGGACGGGACTTTCATGGGAAGTCGACCTGTCGATATGAGTCGAGACCAGTGCCACGCTTTCCTATGTCAACCGGGGAATGTGTTTGTTGCCTTCTCAGCGATTAGATATGTGGCCTACTACCCACTAGTTACCTTATTGCTTAATATAGTTTAGTAATTGTTACATTAACACCAAATAATATTTGTGATCATCGGGTTTAACTAGATGGCTAAACAGTTGCAATACTTATTATTAATCACTCCCTCGAAGTACTACGGCACGACATCTAATAACTATTTAATATTAATATAACTGACTACAGCTTTTTGTAACAGTACAAAGAGTACAGGATGTAGATCTCCAGTGGGTGCAACTCTAAGGCTTTAAGGCTTGCTGCAGGTGACAACAGAACACACCACTTAGCTTGGCCACATGAGTTGGATTCAGCAGACTAATAATAAGGGACCTAGGCTTAATTTGGAATTATTCGGTTTCGGACTTCAGGGCAGGGTGTCTGTTTAAACTGTTTCATACCTAGGCATGACGATGTGGGCCAGTTCGGCTTTATGACTGTAGTTACTTGAATCTGAATTTGAGACCTTCTAGTTACTTAACTTACCTAAGGACCTAAGCCACCTTGACAGATTCATTCAACATTGACTATCTAATTGTCTAGTCTAAGTCTTATGGAGTTATTGACAATAATAATAATTGAGGATTTGTGAACAACCTGTCAAGTTCTTATTCTTTGTAAACTTAGGTTCTTAGAAAGTCGAGACCGTGATTTATTATGATGGGTTGAATAATAATGGCCTGAGTCTCTATTTAGAAATTTAGCCAAGGCCGGGCCGCCTTCGGTCCAAGAGCAGCAAGCTGAGGTCGTCGAGAGTAGGCCTTGTCGGTCGGTTTATTATATAAGTATCATCATTATTAATATTTGCTGAACTCGATTCAACCTGACAATAATAACAATAGTCTAGACTAGATCAGATCTAGTTGTTGAGTCTTGCATTATTCTAACCATGGTAATCTTAAAAGTTTAACTGTAGGATCCGGCACAAAGTTGCAAAGGTTTGCTAGTCACTGTGTCAGTCACTTATAATGATAATAACAACCACTGTCACTGTATTACAATACTTAATTAAACTTAGTCTTAGTACTTAGTAACTAAGTACTAAGACTAAGTTTCATTAAGTATTATTGGTACTTAGATTAGAGATGATGCCAAGCTCAGCTCGCCAGCGGGAGCCGTGTTAAACTTGCTATCATAGTCTTAGTAAGTAATCAGTAGTGTGCCAGTGGAGGCATCAATAATAAGCCTTAAGACACCAGCTGATTGATAACTCTTCAATACTAATTAATAGTTTGCCGATTACATAATTATATTATATATTAGGGGTTTGACCTGATATGTAATCTGTACCTGTAAACCACTGTAGCCTGTAGTAAGTGTACACTCACTATAATATTACCATAGTATCATAGTACACCGTTACACCTGGGTACCCAAGCCAAGGGAGTCTTGCAGCCCCACTGCTAATACTACTGTCACTATGTCTGTCTTATGATTATGTCTAAGAGTCTATTGTTCATCACAACTCCTATGGTCATCCTAAACCAAAGGGGGTTCAGGACGGCACGACCCAGTTTCAAGCTGGCCGCGCCAGCGGCCATTCCTGGTGGGCAAAAGTCCAGAAGACCCTGCAACTCGTTCATGACCGTTCGGCCCTTCAAGGCTGCGGCATCACAACCGTGTCTACATCGGCGCCCACCCTTCTCCCTGAAGATCCAGACGCCTCTGAACAATGGTTTTTGGACGAGTGCAAAAAGCTTGAGAAGTACTGGCGAGTGCTGGTTGAGATTGGGTCTGCTCGCAGCTGGTCACAGATTCAGTTCCACGTCTGCCAGCCGAATTCCTTGGCAGTCGTTCTCCTGAACGACCGGTCAGCTGCTCAGGGCGGCTTGGATGTGATCAGAGAGGTGCGGGATGCTGTGCTGGCAGCGGAACGAGCTGCAGCACCCGATAGTGGGACCCCTCCAGCAGATCGAGAAGCAATTTCTGCATTACTGCAGGATTTAGCATGGAATCGACTACAAACTGCCCGTGAATCTTGGCTGGTGTGTGAGGAAGGACAATGGCGGGCGGACGACCCTGACATCCAGCTACAAGCTGAGCACCTGTTTTCAGGTGAAGCCAATACGAAGTGGAGCCTGGAGGACCTATTTAGTCACCTCGCCACCATCGCCCGCAGCACGAATCTTCCAACGGCGATGAATAAGACTCTCGCCTGCATTGGACCGGAGGCTGACTAGCCTTGGGCCTCCAGTACTCTATCATTATCTACTAGAACTGACAGATGCATCGATGCAGACTCAGATCTGAATCAGCACACAATCTCAATCTTCTATCAATCAATCGTCGAGTCATGCCATCAAGGACTAAATGAATCAAGAGGTGCTTCTAAGGTGTCTAAATCTATTGACTATGAGCTGTTTGTTTCATACAATGTTCTGATGGTTACACCGTTACACCATTGACACTAAGATGGACCCGTTGGTTTTACTGTACGACCCTGGAAAGAAGCACAGACTGGCCTGTGCTTCGGACGACGTTGAGAGATCACCACGATCACCCACGGAGTTTGAAGGAGCCTGACCTGGGTGACTTGGCTGGCAAAGCTTTCAGGTCCGGATCTACACGGGACCTCGACAAGGAGGTACGTGCAGGGCTGGTGCACATGAAACTACAGTGCTCCAAGAAGGCAGGTACTGCATCGAACCAAACTGCAGCGGCCGCGACGGCCTTGCTGAGACATTTGAGCTTGGGCACGCGAGGATTTGCGCCAATCGGTGCATCCTGGACAGGCCAGCCAGGCATTGAAATTTAGATTCGGTGCTGAAATTCGTTTCAACATTCGACTGTCCAGGGCCAGGGTTTCAGATTTTATTCAAGGCTACAGTATTACTATTATTGCTTACCGTTACCTTGTGCCTCTGATTCCAGTATTACACAGGTTTCATTATCATGAATAAATAGTATAATTAGGCCGAGAGGTCAGGCCCTTCATGCCAAGGTCCAGGGTTTCATTATATACTGGTTTTAAGTTTTGATTTTTGATGAATTAATTAATTTAGATCATCGTTACGGTATTATCATAATTCATAATACAATCTGTAATTTCCGTTCTTAATAATTAAATTATAGTATAAAGTATAATATAGTTGGTCTAAATCTAGTTGTAGACGGTTAGTTAAAGTTACTTTAGCCCTGAAGTTCTGAATGACTGATGCTGACAGACAGTCTGGGATGATGTAGACCCAACTAACTGCAGCAGAAGACTTTAGAATAATTATAGTGTTTAGTAACTTAGTTTCATCGGGTGAACCAAGCCACCAAACAAGAGTCTAAGAGAGTGAGGAGCCATTATTGTATTAGAATATGACATTATGAGGCTGTTCAGCTGAGTGCTTCCTGGTCCATTGTCCATTGGCCATACTTTAAACATTACGAATCAACAAATCATCAAACTGACTGTAGCAGGTCTGTCTTAGTCTAATCTAGGTTACCAAGTTCAAGTTTAGTCATTTAATAAATTTCAAGGAAACCCACTGAATTACACTGATTAAGCCTGAAGTTACTAGCCCAACCCAAATCAAAGCCAAATTCTGATCTTAATTCATTAAATCTACGAAGAATTTGAGTCTTGAGAGTACCTGAATCTTGCAGATTCTAATATTACGATGAAATTATTAGGCAGCGCGGCCCTGACTGAAATCTGAAACCCCGGCCCCTCAGCCAGCCTCAGCTTCGAGGCTTCGGGCCGATCTTGATCAGGCCTCAGTATCTAATTAGTATAAATTATTATCTTACCCTGATCCCGTTAAACCTGCCGGTCCCAATCTCGGAAATTGTATTTATTCAATGCTCCCATGCCTTATTCCCAATTAGAATTTCTGGAACAGTCTGACTCTGACGCTGACTGGCTGCCTGTGACATCTTCAGCGTCTCCAAATCTGGGCCTTCGTTGTTTTTTTATGCCATGCTTGAAACTTGAACTCTAGTCATTAGTCTAAGGAGTCTAAGTACTAAGACTCTAAGCCTATAACTATAACCATTCTAATATAAGACTCCGGGCCTTACTATCATGTGACAATTTGATTTACAGTATTTCAATGAATCAACCTTCAAACATCCTTATTGTATTCGATGATTCAAGCCGAGTCTGAGCCAGACCCCTGCATCTTTAAATTAAACTACTGTGCCCGTGAATGCAAATACCTAAGCAATGTTAACCTGTGTACCCATCTGACTGACTCGGTCCAATTAAAATGCACTCCAGACTCCAATCGAAGTAACCAACTTACAAGAAAACTTGACCTTGGTAGTCAGGGTCTTGGGGTTCTAACTTAAATTAAACTATTTCAGAAGCTACGGACTATGAGATTGCAATTAAATTAGGATAATCAATTATTATTATTACTATTTTTATGTAGCATCTGAGCTCAGCCTCGTCCCAGCAGGTGTGTTCTTGACGAAGGGCAGTGTTTTCTGCAACACGGAGACCAGCCAGACTGCAGTGTCCCTGGGCTTTCGCAAGTATGGTGCTTTGATGGCCCCACTGGTTGAACACCGTGTCGGGGGGAAGGCCTGAGTGTGATTCCGACAATTGATTGAACCATAATTGGTTGGTGATGGCGGGAGTAAGTATGCTGCACATGTTGCAAGTGGCTTCATTCGTGCTCATTGTCCTGAAATAATAACCAACCGTTTCAACCAGGTAACCAATCGTCAGCAACCTTGTCACCCCTGGTTACTAACAGTGTTCTGTAGTCGCAAAATTGTGACCTGTAAATTGATCCGAACCAACAATGACGACTCGTCCCGAATATGATTATCTGAATTCAACTTAAATGTATTTAAATTAAATTAGTTAAGTACAGACAAGACTATACTGAATTTTAAATGGGTGATGTTTGACTTTGAGTATTTAGTGAATAACTGTTGTGTTGATTGATTAGTTTATTAAATTAATTATGATGTCTTAGTATTGGCTCAAGTGGATTTAGTTCGTTTGAAACTTTGACAGTTTGGGCTGGGGTCTACGATGCAGGCAATAGTCAATCGGTTGGGTTACTATGTTAAGAGGGTCTTTCATTATTTTCTGTATGTTAATTACTAATAAATACATAACCTGAATACTTGCAGCTCGACAATGTTCCTCTAGTATCAAATAATTAAGCTGGGCTTATTGTTTTTTCCTGAAATAAATTGTAGGTAATAGTTCCGGAAGGTCAATAATCCTTGGACAATAATAACAATGACAAAATCAGCCTCATTATTTATGTCACTGACTCATCCCGATTCTGTCAGTGTCTCACGGCCTCGAGCTGACCTAACTGCAAACTAAGTATTCAAAACAAATAAGTAGAATAATGAATAATTATCGAATTAAACACGACCTAAACCCTGTAACCCTAAGCCTGGATTCTGACGATTCAGTCAGTTCATTCAGCAGGACCACACCCACATCGATTATTATTAGTTATGACCTGATTTCTGATTGACTCAGTGAGTCGAGTCCAAGTCAAGACAAGATTCTAGTCGTCAACGTTTTAGTAAACAAAATTATTCGTTGTAGCATTTATTTTTTTGTGTAACTGCAAGATTTCCGTGAAGATTGGTCTTCTGGCAGGTCTTCTTCAGTGTCGAGGGCAACTCGGCGCCGAGGGCGCCACTGTGGGCGTTCCAAACCAGCCTCGCTGAGCCTCTCTGGCTCAACTGCAACAGTGCTGTGTGCCACCCGCTTTCGATTCCGAACGAACTGCGCGGCTACGTGTTGGTGCTTGAGCAGGTGGAGGCCCCACAAGATCCGATAAAATCCGCCTTGAAGAGCGGAGTCTTCCTCACACTGCAGCACCTCAAGGCATTGCATGCTGAATTCCGGTTCCCGCTGCCTAAGAAAGGCAAAGGCGGAGGCAAACATGGCTCGGTGATCAAGTCGGACTATGCAGCAGCTTTACTGTTGCATTTCTTCGGCGACAAGATGACGGATTCAGAGCGAGGCAGGATGATGGACTCCTTGATGGGCAAGGGCTGGGACAGAAATTGGCAAGCCTGCCAG
This sequence comes from Symbiodinium necroappetens, assembly GCA_905231915.1. Classification (NCBI taxonomy): domain Eukaryota; class Dinophyceae; order Suessiales; family Symbiodiniaceae; genus Symbiodinium; species Symbiodinium necroappetens. Next base: position 11,788 of record CAJNJA010047486.1, on the reverse strand, counting down.
CACTCCAGCAGCATCCTGGAGGCATACAAAGCCTTGGACCCGGTGGACAAGCCTGCTTTTGTGAAGCTTGCCGCAGTGGCGGCTGACGAAGAGAAACTGAAAGAGGCGCGAGCTGAGCGTGCAGATGTGAAATTAGGGCACATGAGCCCCCAGCACGAGACCCCGCAGATCCTGCGGAAGCTTTTGCCGACCGGCGCCTCGTTCCAGTGTCGGTTCAATCGCCATCCCCAGCAAATGCGGTACCAGGTCTACATCTTCGACATTGAGACTGGCTCTTCGGCTTGACCAGAATTTCGAGCTTTATTCATTCAATCCTTCGCCGAAGGTCGATTCTGTCTGATTCTGAGCTGTTGACTCCCCCGTAAAATCACTGTACTGTTCGGTCTTTGTCTGTCTGTCTGGTTTTGATTCCAACGTCTGAGTCTGTTCTGTGCAGTCAGAGGTTCGCTCTTCTGAGTTTTTTATCATTATTTTAGAATCTTAGTCTTTGAATGAAGTGTAAAATCCATTATCTATTAATTATTATTAGACATAACTAATACCAAGTCCGACGACCTGCTTAACGGTTAGTTCCTCAATAGCCTTTGAAGCTATAGTCTAAGAACACAAGACCGAAACAAATCCTCTAAGACACCAAGCCATGGGGACCACAGAAGTAATAAATGTAATTTAACTACTGACTGAGACCCCCCCCCCCCTGTCCTGATGCAGCAGCAAGGCACCTCCAAGTCCCGTGCTGCTCGATGGGAGGGCGTGCGCAGGCAGCTCACGGAAGCAGAAGCATTGCAGGAGTGTGTCAGCTGGTGCTGGGACATGGTTCAGGATGCCTACGATGTCGCTGAGGATGTTTTGGCCAGGAGGCCAGGGACATCAATCAAACCTAGACTCAGAGTTTTCATGAACCGACTGTTGACACTGTCAATTTGACTCCTTAGGTTTAAATTTAAAGTTGCTAGAGGATTCCATTGGCAATTGGGTCCATCTTATCATTCATCTCGCTCTCCGGGGTCACAGAATTCCTTGGACCTTAATTTTTATTAATTAGTTTAGTCTAGACTAAGCCACTAACTAAACTAACTTAAAAGAAAACTTCCATCTAGTTCAAGACTCTGGCTGGGGGATGCTGAGTTTCAGACCCTGGGTACACTGGAGTTGAATCCTGACTGGCTCACTGTTGCTCAGAGTAGTTGTTATTAAAATTTATACACCTACACATTATGGCATTTGAATAGTTTTAATTAAAGTTTGCTAGTGTTTAACCGTATAATGATATTATGATGAGTGGGCTGGTTTGGCTCTTTTGCCTTCGGGTTGGGGTTTGGATTGAAGTTTGAGTCGGGTCCTGAGATTATACATAATTATTAAGATTGACTTGCAAGTTAGCTTCGACTCGAGGGTTGGGATTCGATGTCTTAATATAATTTATGTCGCAAATAAATAACAATAATAAATACTGCCAGCAGTCATTTTTAGACCTAGGTCCTTCGGATCAAAGTCTATTTCAGCACAATGGAGGCGATCTTATTATTCTTATTAGGCACGGCTAGGGCATCGGATGCCGCTTCACTTCACACGTCAGCGATTCAGAGCTTTGAAACAGTAACGGTTAAGTTGTCGAATTCACACTGAAAGACATCGGCCGGGATCACTGAGTTGAAATACTAATTTCCTACTGTAAAACTTTATTGCCATTGAATTGGGTTTTTAGAGTTTAGGGTTTAGCTTTCACTTGAAATCATCAGGGCCTCAGGCTCAGGGGTTGGGACATTATCATTATCGTTTATGGTTACCTGGTTGTTGATGTTGTTCTGGCTTCTGGCTTGCAGCACTGCGCTGCACGGGGCGGGCACGGGCCGCAGTCCATCCGACAGTCCGACAAACAAACAAATCGTAGTAGTTTTAATTTTTATTTATTATTTAACCCTGAACCCTTTACTAACTGTAGTCGTATCCCTGGGCTGATGACACTGCCTCTGCTCGAGGTATGCCCCTTATACCTTAACCTGCGGGTTCTTAGACATATTATTTTTTCTGTCGTGTTAAACTGATCAGAACTAAATTTCAATAAGTCTTCCATGAGAGCCTTACAGAAGCCTTGGCAACACCTATGAATCAACCCTGAGCTCGCATTCAGCCACATATGTCTCCATCAGAAGTACTCCCTGAACCGTGGCACCATCGGTCGGTCATTGCTGCTGCTAGCTTCATCCCTGCATCAATGCAGTCCCCTTGAAGCCTTACACTTCTTACTAGCCGATTCCTGTATTCAGTAGTGGTAAAGGTCTATCACAAGGATTTTCAATTTTCTGGATTGATTCAGCTCGACAACTTGACATAAATTACCAGGCCAACCTTCCGGGACATCGAGGATGTGGTCAACCTGTTCGACAAAACGACTGGCTACCGGACCCCACCTGTTGGAGCCGAAGCAGCTTCACCGGCCCGTGCAACACCTGAGACTGAGAGTCGTGTCCGCAGCAAGCCTTCCTTCAGACACCTAGACATGAGTGTCGATCCCCCGGAGCTGGTCAGTGCCGCTGCCAGCTCGTCAAGTCAGCATGCCACTGCCAGTGCCAGGCCCAGTGCTGCACCGGCCGAAGTTGAGAGTCAGAATGACTCTGAACCCCCTGCTGCATCCAGAGCATCAGAACCAAGAGGACGAGCCAGAGGCAGGAGTCGTGGGACGGCTCAGCCGAAGACGAAGACGACGACGACTAAGACGACATCGACTCCGAAGGGTAAAGCTGCTGCGCCCGAGCCGCCGAAGGCTGGCCGCAAAAGACGGAGCTCGGAAATTTGAAATGCGTGATCAGAAGCATGTGATCTTCAGACTTCAGAGACTGCATTCAGTGCGCGGACTCCCGAGCCAGTGCGGTGAAAGAAAGGTTGATTCATGTTCTGCCACCACCAAGCCCTTGGAGTGGAGACTGTATTTTTAATTATAGGGCTAGAAGCTTCAGGGTTTTATAGGTTGGGGTCACAGTTTGAGTTTCGGCTTCGGAGGGCTTCCTGACATCTTTGGGATGGCACACACAAGCCAATGATCGGCGGCAAATTGGTGGAGGCGGGGGCGGCTTTTGAGTTTACGGGGTCTTAGGTTTCTGAGATTCTGAGGGTTCAGCAGTACAACTGGCACTTCCAAGGAATTGTCATGGTCCTCAAGGTAATTCATCTCTAAATATTTAGAGAAAGGGGGCCAGGCCGAACAGGGTCAGGCTAGGACCCCCTGAACAAAGGCATCCCCCAACATAGTATTATAATGCTAGGAATCCCCCAAAACAGTATTTTGATTCATTGAGGCATGCACCAAAATCAAGGCCATAAATAATTCGAACTTTGGGGGTTCTTTGTGGTACACTGATGATTCACTGACAACCCCCAAAATAGTGAATAGGCTTTGTAATTAAATGCAACTAATAAAATCTATGCTCCTAAACCATAAACCCTAAACCACTTCTATAATATTAAAGCATTCAGGTTGAAGGCTTAGGGATAGGGATGTACTATGTACGTAATTCTGTTTAGGGTTTAGGGTTTAAGGCTCGAGGATTCAAGGTGTGGGGGTCTAGCTGGGTCTCAGAAGGCTAAAAGTTTAGACTTTGAGCTTCAGCGCTTCGGATGGAGGGCCTATTTAAGATGCAGTAATGTAGAGGCCGTATGATACGAGTTAGAATCGGGCATTGGGGCATGTTGCGCTACATGTTAGGGTTTAGGGTTTAGGGGAACCCCCCAAGAAAATAGTATAGGCAGTTATTTAGGCCCCTATAGTAGCCCTTTCTCCGCTGAGCCCGGCGCTCCTGAGGTCCTAAGACTCCGAGACCCTAAATTACTAAACCCTAAACCCTACCTAGGGCTTGGGGATTAGGGTTTAGGGGTTTAGGGGTTTAGGGTGTACCTGTGACTCCAAACCCAACAAAAGTAGTAGGTTATGACCCCTTAATTGGAGGGTGGAACCCTTAAGGCGGTAGGTTTCTGGATCCCCAGGTAAACCCTGCAACCGGAGCCTCCTGAGCACAATCTCTACCTAGAGTCTTAGAGTGTCTTACACCCTACCCCTTCTTTAGGGTACACCGGTACACCTAGTTTGATGGTTCGGATCTGTTAAAGACAAAGGTAGATACCCTTAAAAAGGGGTAGGGTGCGAGCCTACTGGTCTTCCGTAAACACCTCACACCCTAAACCGTGAATCCATAAACCTAGCATTTTAAGGGTTATACCCTCTATTTAAGGGGTCATAACCTACTATTTTGTAGGGTTTGGGGGTTAGGTAAACCCTCAGACCATAAAGCCACACTTTGCATCGGCGCCTGGTTTGCATCGGTGGCGACCTGCTCATACAGGCCCCCCGGATTGACCTGAAGACAGCGGCAAATAGGGATATAGGAGATACTGTTGGTGATATAAAATCCCGCATTACCTTAAGGACTCTAAGTATGGGAATTATAGTATATTCCTTATTATGGGTAATGCTGGATTTATATCATCAACCGTAGGGTTTGGGTTTGGGATTTGAAGGTTTAGGGTTTGGGATTTGGTGGTTTAGGCTTTGTAGTCACAGTCTCCCAGGCTCGAACCAAAACCCATGTGAGCCGTCTGTTGAGGCAGCGGGGTTCGACGACTATCTGTTACATCAATCCCGGAGCGTTGTCTGTTTTGCGAACAGAAAACCGGTCAACCAGAAATACTAGAATGCAATAAAAATTCGGAATCTTCCTAGACTTTAACGATTTAGTCACAGCTGTGCACTTTGGTTTGCCTTTGTCTACAGGACGACCAGGGCCGCATTAGTGGTGCGAGGTGATTTATTAAGCTGTAAGGTGGTTAGCGTTTCTGGGCAAGTCGCACAATCGCTAAGGGGACACATGTGCCCATCTAGCATAAACTTCGCCCTTCAAGGCCTAGATACCTGGAGGGCTCAGGAGCACATGGACCATTGGGGCGATGGAGGGGGCAAGGAACTTTTGAGCCACGAAGCCACATCCACAAAGTCACGTTACAGTTACAACCCGAAACGCCTAATATAGGTTTACTGTAGTTATATAGGGGTCTATGTGTGCGTACCACTACGAAAACGCGAAGTATTTAAACCTATATACGGCTCAGTTATATACATCCTAGCACCCTGTTGTCCAACAGCATCTGAAGCTGTAATTAGGAAAAGTCTACTTAGGGTATTTATTAAACCCCAAGGATAACAGTACTTACTCAGTCCCCCTAAACTGTAAGCCCTAAATCTAGGACATTTTCAGGTGGGTTGTTGCCGTTATAGGAGCCTTCTAGAAGGTCTATATACCTTATAGAAGCCTTATAGAAGCCCTATATACTCTAAACTCCCCACCTGTAGCTTCCTTAAACTAACCCCTGAACCCTCAAGTGGGGCTTGGGGGATCTGACCCCAGATCCCCAGCGTGTTTGGAGCTGGAGACCTCGTAGCCGGCGATCCTCACCCTCTAGGATCCCTTACCGGTGCGTAAGGGGGAGAGGAGGAGGGCGTCGCGGTAGTCATTGCTGTTCGGTTTAGGGTTTAGGGTTTGGGGTTTGGGGAATCGAGGCACGACTACCCTAAACCCTAAACCCTAGACCTTAAATGGGATTGCATAGCGACTACAAAAGGGATCCGCTCTCCCGACGTCCCCTTTAAGCTCCAGTAGAGGTTCAGGCCAACCTCGTCAACTTCACCAAACCCCCGGGGGCCTCATGTAGGGCCCAGAGACTCCAATATCCCTTAAGTCAGGAATATACCTTAAATTGTAGCAGGATCCCTAATATGAAAGCCCTCGGGGCCCCAATGCCCATTGACCCTTAAACCCTGAACTCAAAAGCCCCGAACCCCTAAACCCCTATAGATCCCTGAAAGCCTTATAGGGTTTTGGGCTTTAGGGTTTTAGGGTTTAGGGAGGAACCCCCCTGCCCAGAGTGTACACATACACTACCATTCTGGAACTAAGTCCCAACAGACCATCCTCATGATGGTTTGGGGACCTGGTTCCAAACTAGTAGTATACCCTAAACCCTAAACTCCAAACCCTAAACCCCTAAACCCTAAACCCTTACACATAACCCTTAGCAGGGGACTCTGAGACTCCGGCGGCCACAGTGGCACCCTGGCTGAGAAGCTTCGAGAAAGTCCTCGCGAAATTGTAAGGGTTCCTTTGAGGGATCTATAGGGGTTTAGGGTTTCGGGGTTTATTACCTAGAGGCTTATACCCGACCCCTTTGTTAGGGCACCTAGTTTTATGGTTAGGGTCTGCTATGTAGCAAGGTAGCACCCCTAAAACCGGACAAGGTAGGAGCCTACAGGTAGGGCTTCTTAGGGCCGAAACCCTAAACCCCAAACCCTAGATCCAAAAACCTAAACCCTAAACCCTAGATCCCTAAACCCTAAACCCTAATTGCTAAACCCTAAACCCCAGGTCCTAAAGGCTAAACCCAGGCTTCAGGCTCTGCGAAAGGGTTTAGGGGAGCTCTCCAGGGCTCCTTTAAGGATCTACAGGCGCTTCGGTTTGGGATTTAGGGTTTAGGGTTTAGGGCTTAGGGTTTGGGGTTTAGGATTTAGGGTTTAGGGTTTAGGCGCTTTTGTGGGCTCCTTGAAGGTCAGCCTTAAAGGGCTCTTGAGAGATCTGGAAGGCTTTTGGGGCTCTGTTTTTACGGGTTGTGGGAGCTTTGAAGGCTCCTTTAGGATCTATAAAGATCTCGGGTTTCTTTTTAGTCGCTGCTTTAAGGATCATTCTGGGGCTCCGTTTGGGGGTGTGGGGGTTCAGGGTTTAGGGTTTAGGGGTTAGGGCTTGGAGTTTAGGGCTTAAGGGTTTAGGATTTAGGGGTTAGGGTTTAGGGTTAAGGGCTTGGGGGCTTAAGGGCTTTAGGGTTTTAGGCGGTTGAGGTTTTAGTACTTTTGCAAGTTGAGGGCTTGAGGGTTCAATGAGGGCTGTTTTCGGGTTCCTGAAAGGTTCTATAAGGGCACCATATGATGGCTCGATAAGACTATCATTTGTGGGTTCTGTCAAGGCACTCTTAGGGTTTTATAAGCCCCTTCGGGTTCTCTTAGCTAACAAAACGGGCACAAAGGCTCGCAGCATTAGGGCTTTTAGGGATGGGTTTTCGGATTCCGGAACTCCAAACCCGAAAACCCTAAACCCTGAACTTCCCTGAGCCCTAGACATCCCTAAACCCTGAACCCTAAACATCCCTAAACCCGGCACTTTGTTGTGACAGTTTCGCATGCTTAGGGCTGCAAGGCCTTTTTGGTGTCCTGCCTACAGGCTGAGTAGTCAGGGCAAGTTAACAAAGGGTCCTTAATAATTAAGATGGGGTTTTGGAGGTAGCATATACTATACTATATACATGAACATATGTACGTATGTATGTATATATATATATACATATATATTTATTTATTTATTTATATGGGATGAACAGGGGACATTACGGTTCGGGAGCAAGGCCAGGGGGTCTAGCGCTTCATGATCGGGATCTTTGACTTGCACAGCGTTGGGCAGGTCAAAACACTATCACAACTCTAAACCCTAAACCCTAAACCCCTAAACCCCCAAACCCCTAAAACCCTAAACCCCTAACCCCTTTAACCCTAAACCCTAAACCCCTAAATCCCTAAACCCCTAAACCCTAAACCCTGAGTTAGGGTTTAGGGTAACCCGAAATCCGAGACCCCAGAATCCCTGAATCCCTTGAACCGTGAATCTGACGAAACTGGGTTTAGGGTTTAGGGTTTAGGGCTTAGGGTCTAGGGTTTAGGGTTTAGGGTCTAGGGTTTAGGGCTTAGGGTTTGGGGTTTAGGGTCTAGGGAACTACTGAGGGCCAGGCTTGCGATCTTGCCGGCGAGCGTGGCCTCAGATTCAGGTTTGTCAGGCTTTCGGGTTGAAGAATGTTTCAGGGCTTAGGGCATTAGGGCTTAGGGTTTATGTTCTATCAGTGAAAGGGCTTTAATTTTTGGCGGCTCGGGTTTAATTACTATCTGTTCGAGTTGACGGGTTGAGGGGGCTGGGACTTCGACCCACTATCTGTTCTAGTTTGAAGGAGTTACACGTAGGGTTTAGGAGTTAGGATTAGGGGGCCCCTTGGGGATATAGACCCCTCTCAATAAGGTCCCTTTTTAAGAGAGCGATAGGTACAGCTAAGAAGGGTCTCCTTTTAAGGGGTCTCCCTGATACTACCTAGGAGGGTTTAGTAAGGGGCTTAGGGTCTCCCATTATTGCAGTGTTGGCATCTTTGCGAACATCAGAAAGCACACCCTCCTTTGTTTGGCCCTAAAAAAAGGGCACTAAGCACCCCATAACCCATACGTTGGTTTGTGGGTTTTAGTTTAGCATCCAGGCTATCACCCAATGCAAAACCACAAAAATGCCCTAACTCTGGACACATGAATAAGTCTTCAACGCAGGGAGCAGCTGTCGCTTGTAGCACTAGGGCTGGAAACCTCTGCTTGCAATCCGCACCAAAACCCTAAACCCTTAAACGCTAAAACCCCTAAACCCCTAATTAAGCCCTATAAGCCCTAAGGTGTTTTGCCTAAACCCTCGACCCATTGTTTAGGGCTTACATGGCCTACAGGGTTTAGGTTTTAGGGTTCAGGGTTTAGGGTTTAGGGAATGCCTTGGCGAGTTCTGGCGGGTCCGAGCAAAATAGGGTCTGAACCATCTGACAATATTCCTATGCCCTGATATACCCCTAACAGTTCTATGCTGACCATGCATACTATATGTATGTATGTATGCATGTATGCATGTAGGCACACATGTCTGCATGTCTGCATGTATGCATGTATGTGTGTATATGTGTGTGTGTGTGTGTATGTGTGTATGTGTGTATGTATGTATGTATGTATGTATGTATGTATGTATGTGTGTATATGTGTGTGTGTGTGTATGTGTGTATGTGTGTATGTATGTATGTATGTATGTATGCATGCATGTATGTATGTATGGATACATATGTAGCAAGGCCTCTACAGTTCACCCTCGCGTTTTCCCATTTAAAGGATCCGAAAAAGACGCCCGCAAGATATCCTACAGCACTACCGTTGTGCAAGGTATCGATCCTTTTAAGGGGCCTGGGGTTCCCTTCGTTCAGGGGCCTGGATTTCGTTTAGAGTTTAGGGTTTAAGGTTTCGAGACAGGGCATCCGATGCTTTAAACAAGATGGAGCCCACAAAAACCTCATTGGTTCTGTAAGGGTTCGACCACAATTTTGTACATGTTGACACGATGTGAACTCAATACAGCAAAACCTATAGTCTCCATTGTAGTTCCTTTTTTTGGTTTACCATTGTTCATATTGTACGTTCCTAAAACTAGTTAACCAATGAAAAGGAACTTCGATGGAGACTATAGGTCTGATATCGGACTTAACCCTAAATCCCTAAACCCTAAAACCCTAAACCCTAAACCGTTTAAGGCTTAGGATCTTCCATTATGACTCTGCCGTAATACGTGGAAACCTCCCGTTGCCATGCGCCTTTGTACCCAGGGCTTAGCTCTGGGCCGGAAACCTCCGGTTTAAGGGTTTAGGGATTTAGGGTTTAAGGGTTTAGGGGTCTAGGGATTTAGGGTTTAGGCGTTTAGGGGTTTAGGGGTTTAGGGTTTAGGGGTTTAGGGTTTAGGGAGCGCTCCACGCACACACACGTTGATTGCTCCGATGCTGGAACCCTGAACCGTAAACCCAAGCTGGGGTCGCGGACAGAGAAGCAGATACTCCGACATCAGCGGAACTCTAAATAGCCTCAGGTGACAGTTCCAAGTTCAGGACTTATGCATACTAAAAGAAATCAAGGCACTTATAGTAACTGCAGTTCTTAAGTACCTCAACTGGCGTTAAGCAATTACTAAGTTACTCAAACTAAGCGCCATGATCCTGTAAGTGCTCTCCACTGCGGCTCCTGCGTTAGGTTGCCAAGCTACCGTACATCTAACCAGAACGCAAACTGCATTCAAGACTATGCCCTGAGGGTCCATATATGCTACCATTATCAAAATGGTAGCATATGTGGACCCTCTGGGATAGGTAGGGACGAGCCCCCTTTCAAACAAATCTTGTTGAGGGGTCCCCCGGACCCGGCATAACTTCAGCAGCATCAAAGCATGTGGATGATATAAAACCACGCCGCAACAGGACAAAACATGTCAAGCTTAATACATGCTCTCAAACGTGAAGACACACAATTGATACAGACTCACACATCTATGATACAGTTCTAAAGTTACTACGCGTCCATATGTGATGAGGTTGCTCCTATTCTTGATCACAGGAGCCTCGGACCAGCAAACAAACCTTGCTACTGCTCTCGGAGAACTCTTCTAGGATCACGACAAGTTCATATCTTCGCAACACAGTTCTCACACCCTCACCACCAACAGCGTCATAGCTACATGTGAACTTACGGGCCCTAAACCCCAAACCCTACATGTTATCTTTTAAGGCATGACCTGCTCGTCCCCTGAAGCCCCGAGCCGAAACTACAAACAAAGCCCCGAGCCTGAAGCCACGAAACCTGAAAGCAGTCGAATGCCCAACACCCCCAAACCCTAAATCTACACGGTTTAGGGTTTAGGGTTTAGGGTTTAGGGCTACAGAATCTAAACCCCCAGAACCAAAGCCTAGAACCCCAAAACGAGGACCTAAGGCCCCAAACTGAGCACCGGACAACGGTGCAATGCCTTGGCGTTGTTCAGAAGATTTAAGCCAAGAGCCTTTATGGCTTGGAGGAATTATGAGGGTTTAGGCTTCAGGGTTTAGGGGTTTAGGGCTTCCCTCGCTGTGAATTAAATTCGGGGTCTCGGCTTCGGATAGGGAGCCAGACGGATGTGCGTCTTGCGGGAAGGTTCAGGGCTCCAAGCGGGTCTGCAGGCACCTCGGCATTCTTGGCAGCAGTAGCAAAGTGTAACAAAACCCTAAACCCCAAACCCCTATAAACCCTAAACCCTGAACCCTGAACCCTAAACTCTCAAACCCTAAACTCCCGAACCCCTAAACCCCTAAACCCTGAACCCCTAAACCCCTAAACCCTAAACTTAGACTGCCAGAAGAGGAGGCTGTGGGCCAGCAACCCAGGCCCCACAGCAACCTGCTCTCTAAGCTTATAGGCTCACGGGTGTCATATAGACACATAGCTACTAATGTCCTACCATGGTCCTTTCTTTCTACTCCAAGGATATTCCCCTCCCATTCGCCCCAAACTTTCCCGTAATTGTTCCCTGTATGGGTACGTAGTCCCCTAAAGTAAAGTCTCTTTTTGGGTCCACAAAATGTAAAGCACCCTAGTTAAAAGGATCCTAAAAAGGGACCCTAATTAAGATCAAACCCTAAACCCTAAAGATCCCTTGTTATAGATTCCTTAAATGAACCCTTTAAAGGGACCCAATTAGAGAACTACCCAGCACCAGTTCCAGCAGGGTGCATGAGAACGCAAACAACTTTAGCCTCCAATGTCCGCGATGATTAAGTACTTGGGTTGGGTTCAGGGTTTAGGGATTAGGAGATTAGGGCTTACGGGCAAGGAAAGTCTAACTGTAGGCTTCTATTTTGCTGAGTAGATGACGAGATAGCTAGATACTTGGACACTTCAGCTAGAAGGGCCCCAACCTGACATGAAACCCTGATAGCTATTTGCATCTAAAACCCAAGCACTGAGCACCCAAACCCTAGACTCGAAATCCCTCGGATTTCGATGTCCTCAACCCTCCCCCCCAAGTGCCCCTTAAAAGAGGCAGTTGGGTTCTGAATAGTGGGTGCCAAGGGTATTTAAAAAAAAAAACGTTGTTGGGGGGGGGGGGGG
>CAJNJA010047475.1:0-26279 GCA_905231915.1 Symbiodinium necroappetens | reverse complement strand
GAAAGGGCCAAGCAGCAGCGCGAGCACGAGCACGCGAGGCAGCAGCCTGGGTCCCAGCTCTTCAGTTGCTTACACTGATTTCGGAACAGGACGGCAAGGAGTTCGTTCGTTCAAGTAATACCATACTGGAGAGGCCTCTATTTTACCGTTTTGGTCACGCCTCTTCGGCTGAGTGGTTTGGCTTCGTGGCCATGGCAGTTTGCTGAGCTCGACTTCGGCATTACCGTAGTGTAGGGGCCTTGGAGATAGGAATGGTGCTCCTTGTTAGCGTTCCTTATTATCAGTGTACTAGAAGACACCCGAAACCCTCTTCGAATTGTTCAGCCCCCCTTATTGACATTTTGGTTCATCGTTTCCGGCTTGGGTTCCATCTTGCACTCAACCTCCACGCAGAAGTGCAGGAGAATAGTAGTCATCACGAATAGATTCAGAAACATTTGTCCGCGAAGAAGGGAATCATATTGCCAGTAGTACCCGTACATACTAATGACACTTGGATAGTAACAATAATGATGAGACACAGCACTGAACGTCTCGATTTGGGTCGCAGAACGTTGCGCCGTTTCTCCGAGACACGGTGTAGGGAACGCCTAACATGTCGGTTCACTCGGTGCCTTTGAGGCACCCTTTGTGAAGGCTTGAGTGGTTTAGGGGGTCGCTTGTGATTTTATGGTACTGTTGTTTTCAGGCTGTGGGGGGGGGGGGGGGGTGTAAGGTAGACTCAAATTTTTTCAGCTCAAGCCACCCGTTGCCACGACCGCGAACTCCTGTCGAGACGACGACAGACCTTCAATGTAAAGCTTTCAAGCTAGATAGTTGTCGCGGTCTCGCGCAGCCAAGCTCCACACCTTTGACCAACGTCACCAAAAAGGCTGCGCCTTTGAAGCCTCCTAGACCCTAAACCCTAAAGCCCAAACCCTTATAAACCCTAAGCGCCTAAACCCTAAACCCCTCTGAGTCCTGCATCTGCCCAGGCAGCCAACGGAGCGGATCTTGCCAGCCACCCTCGCTTGCAGGGCCTCATCGAGTTTTGGGTCTACCGTGTGCCTTCAGCCTGGCACCTGCACGCACCCACTATCAGATATACTATGGTACACTCATGTCTTCTGCTGTGTACCGGTGCTGGCAGCATATGAGAGGATCGCTGTCGTCCTCGCTGCACCCCGCTGAACGTGCCCGACACCATCACTTCTGCTTTGGCTCCCGCAGACCCATGTAGACACATGAAGGAACTCCGGAAGGGGCTCTACTCCGGAGGCCCTTGCAAGCCCCAAAAAAGCCCCGTTTCTGAAGGACTCCTCATAGACTCTTGCGCTGCGTTTGCTGCCATGATCTCCCGCATCGCTCGGGTCGCAGCATCGCGAGGGCGGCTGGGCCTTGCAGGCGGACCCTCTCTGTGCTTAAGCTCCAGGCCTAAACCCCCAAAGAAAGCCCTGAGTTTTCTGGCCCTGCGTTTCTACCGACAAAGCTGCAACAATGCTAGCAGACTGAAAGAAAGCTGCGTTTTCGAGACTGTTGAACTACTTGGTTTAAGGCCGACGTTTCGGATTTCCCCGAGGACTTGCACAGGCTTACAAACATGATGCTCGATACTTTGTGCACAATGTGTTACTGTCTCGGCCTTGCAAATCTTGACCTGATGCCCATTTGGCTTGTCTCGTCAATATACCGAGGCAGGAGAAACTAGCTAGCCACTTATCTTACACCCCAAAAGCCGCTTATGAACACGTAACAGCCGATGCTTTCAGGAACCCGGGGTTGAAGCAACAGGTGCCACGACATCTCTTTTAGCCTTTGGCCAGTACGCCGGGGTCGCTGCTGATGCATGGAAAGCTTTGTGCAAGGGTTGTTGCATGTTTGGGCTTCACGCCCGTGCAAAACCTCCAACATCGGCCGCAAGAGGCAACCCTAAACCCTCAGCGTCCAGCCTTGCTGCCATCAGGTGCTGGGCTCACTGCCGGGGCCGTTGGAATTGCCGCTGCTGGCGATGAAGGCGCCAACGGGTTCAAACTGTGGGCGTGAGTAGGTGCATTCATGCGTCGCCTGCAAACGACCGCACGAAGAACCTGTAAGTGGAGAGCCAGGGCCCTTGATGTGGCTTTGACAGTTTGATTCATGTTTCATCAACCCTGATTTCGGACAGCTCTGGCTTAACTATTCAGTTTATTCGAACCTCGTCTGTGCCTGATTGCGGCCTTAAAGCACCACATAGTTCGACAGCCAGACCACGAGACTAGATTCGGCAGAGTACGAGTTATGAGAGCATATACTCGGGTGAGAAAGCTTCAGCGCCGTTCACCAACAAAAGGACTCTGGATGCCAGAAGAATGCAGACCCCTGATCGGTGACCCCCTGCTCAAAACGGGCATCTCGTGACACCTGTTAGGGGGGCGGAGGGGCAGGGAGTTATCAATCGACGCGCTGCAGTACTTGTACCTCCGTTACTGTATGAGCCGGTTTGATAGCTACGCTCCTATGTATACCAGAGAGACGAGGCAACCCCAAAAAGCAACTGCTCTAGATACATTAGTTAGATTCTCCAGTGTCGCACTTCCTTGGAGGATTTCGCAGGTGCCTGCAGTTCTGGATTGTCGTCCTGCCCATCTTTGCACACTACAAGTTCTTCGGCCGCTCTTGAAATAGTTGTTTGCCTTGGCCCTACCATTGTAGCATATTTTTACCGTATATTGCTCAAAGGGCTTCCCTTAACAGCTCAGGTTTGTGGATGGCATTCTTCACCCAAGTCCATGCCAAGAGAGAACAGAGGCGTTTGACTCTGGACTGCACTGGCAGTTTTTGGAAGTTAAACCCTCATCTCGACCTTTGCTACACTTCAAGGAGAGGCTACATGATTTCTATTCTCCCATTGTGCGGGCGGCCACCTTGAGACTGCGCGGCTACTATCTGAAAGTGGCACAGTTCCTCTCTATGCAACCTGGAGAAATGACTATGTTCGAAGCCTTGAGGTTGCACCAAACCCAAACTGGGTCCTTGTTAGGGGATTTTTATTTAAGTTACCATAATGGGGATCTATAGTAAATAATATGGTTTCATTGTTATGGTAACTGAAATCAAAATCCCTTAAAAAGAACCCAGCAAACTGCACGGGTGCTGTTTGGGATTGAAGCTTTGGCCAACTGGATATGGGAGTTTCCAAAAATAGGGGGTACCTTACTTAGGGGTCCTTCTACTAAATCCTACTATTTAGGGTACTATATTAGGGTCCCTAAACCCTAAACCCTAAACCCCAAACACTATAAACCCTAACCCCTAAACCCTAAACCAACTATATTAGGATCCTACTATTTAGGGTACTATATTAGGGCCCCCTATTTTCGGAAACCCCAAACCCCAAACCATAAACCCTAAACCTTAAACCCTAAACCCTAAAACCCTAAACCCTAAACCAACTATATGAGGGTCCCCTATTTACGGAAACCCCCATATCGTTTTTTCAGGCGGGGTTTTGGATCGTCAGAAGTCGAGGGCTCCTGGACGATGCACGGTTTGGGGTTGAGGGTTGAGGGTTTAGGGTTTAGGGTTTAGGGTTTCGGGTTTAGGGTTGAGGGTTTCGGGTTTAGGGTTTAGGAACTGACGTGGGAGCCGACCCCAGGCGAAGTGCGAAGCCTGTTGCAAAAGGGTTTAGGGACAAGCAACCAGTTCCACTCGATGCCCGTCTGTTTTTTTGTTGCTTTAGGCTTCAAGGCGAAACTTGTCCATGCCGTACTGCATTCGACTCAACACCGTCCCTCAGAGATCACATCTCCAAAGTTGGTCGAGCTGCTGTTCAGGGGGATTCTCGGGCCGAGAGACCTGAGTAGAAACTGGAATTCACCAAATACTACTTATATATATATATATTAATTATGTTTCTCCATACATATAAATATAAATAAATAAATAAATAAATATACATATATATATGTATATATATGGAGACAGTCGTCGAAACGGCTGCATCCAAGTAGATATCCGCCCAGCCCTCGCACCCCGACAGAAAGCTTCGACACTTAGAGGCGCCTTCTCCAGGGCTGCCTCTCAGAAGGATCACATAATAAAGTCTAATATACTATAATAATATAATATAATATGAGATATTATAGCATAATATAGTATAATATAAAGTAATAGAATAGAATATAACATAATTCCTGATTTTGAGAGCTTCTGCTGCAAAGAACCCTGCGGGCCGAAGGCGGGATGATTACATCCCTCCACAGTATCTGGCCTGGGCCAAGAAGCTCCAGGAGACTCCGCGGTGCTCTTGAAAAATACGCTCCATGCTACGGTTGATGATATAAATCCTGCAGTACCCATCAGAAGGAATGTGCCACAATTCCCAAAGTTTAGGGCCCTTAAAGTAATGTAGGATTTATATCGCTTTATATCATCAACAGTAATGAAAAAAGCTTCGCTTCAAGTGGCATGATTGCAGTTTCGAAGTAGCATCCGAGCTGCAGATCACGGTGGCATGCTGCACCGAGCATGAAGTTAGCCAAGGCCCCAAAACATCCCATTGGGTTTAGGATTTAGGAAGATCTGGGAGGATGAAGCGCCGGTGTCGCTGAGTTCAACAGAGGCTCGGCAGTTCATCGCCGCAGAGCTCGGCTTGAGTGAGCCGCAAGGCGACCTGCCTTCAAAGGCTTTGAGAAGCCAGGGGAGGTTGGGGGGACTCTTCAAAGCAGTATGTCGGGTTTGGAGCTTCGAGGTTCTTACAACCCTGAACCCGAAGACCCTGAGGGTACACTTCTCCACCTTCCATATCTTGCCATCCCTCCAAAATCTGCATCACGAAATGTTTTCCTATGCAGGGACGGAGCAACCTCCCCAGCGTGCACACATGCACGCATGCATGGGTGGGTGGGTGGGTGGGTGGGTGGGTGTGTCTCTGTGTATATGTATACACACACACATATATATATATCTCTCTGTGTGTGTGTGTATGTGTGGGTGCATGTGTATATGTGGGTGGGTGTGGGTGCGTGCGGGCGTCGATTGGTGCATGCATGGCTGCCGTCATGTCAGTTGAAGCGCAGGAGACGAGCGAGCCAAGTGTGCAATACCCGACCCACCCACCCACCCCCATTGCGCGCGAGTGCTCGTAGGTGTATATATATATATCTGTGTGTGTGTGTAGAGTATGCGCATGTGGTACAAGGCCGGGTATACAACCCGGCACGCAAATGCCAGTTGGTGAGCTGCTGGTCTGCCAAAGCAGCCACAAGCACGTCCAGCATGTGAGCCTTTGGCCCTTTATCACAAACTCGGCGAGGGGTTTGCAAGGATGCTCTAAGCAGGTAAGCAGAGAGTATTCATCTGGCTCTGCAATGCTAAGCCGCTAAGCTGAGAAGAGGGTCGAACACACGCATGGTCCGGTGATGCAACGCAAAGGCTCACAGACGAAACACATTGACAGGCACATGTGCTAAGCCACTAACAATAACGTTTGCACCCCCCCTACACAGACACAAACACACACACAGAGAGATACACAGAGACACAGAAATGTACACATATATATATATACACACATTTACATACATCCCAGTCTCTCTCTCTCTCGCTCTTTCTCGCTCTGTCAGAGCTCCCAAATGCCAGTATTCGGCCGAACCTTTCCTTGAGGCCTTGATGCCGTGTTCGAGGACTGGAGCCCCCTGCCCATCGGCTCTGCTTCGATTGGACAAGCGCTTGGCCTAATATAAGGGTTGGAAAACGATGACAATACAGGGTTTTAGTAGGGTTCAGAATAGATAGTAACCAGATAGTAGTAGTACAAGGAGTTTAGTCCCGGTACATACATACATACATACATACATACATACACACACATATATATATATATGAATTTTGAACATAATTTAGCTACAATAGACCAGACTCCGAAGCCTTATTCTAATTGCTAATGCCCCTGTATACTAGTAAGATCCAGAAGCTACGGTGGGACAAAGAGAGACTGAAGCAGAGACGGTTTCGCCACAGTCCACTGTCCTTTGAAGTTCCGCAATCGCGAGTTACGGCGCCACATGTCCAGACCATAAACCTGCTGGGCATCATGATCAGCTATCCGCTGCTGCGGATTGACCCGTGTTGCTGTCCTGGCTAATTATTCAACAGACAGTCTAAACACAGATTCTTCCACGATCGATTGTGTTCTGGCAGAAAGACTTAGGTGTATCTCGCTAAGTTGCGATCCAGCCGTGAGCGAGTCGCCGTGAAGGCGCGCTGATGTCAATCAAGGCTGCTTTTGACGGTAGGGTTGTGAAGTCATGCCGATCGGTGACAGTCGGTTTGGCTTGGTTGCTAGGGTGGCCGTGGCCCCTCTTTTGGCCGAAGCATGGCCGCTGAGCCCAAGCTCTGAGCAAATGCCCGCTCGCCCAAAACAGCATCTCCAGCAGGTATTTTCGTGGAATTAGCAAACCCTGCATTCCAGGAGTAGGGCCTTCTGATCATGGGAGTGGAGCATGGGCTTGCCGATCTCGAAGCCGCGCATACTGTTAAATCATGCTCCAACAGCAGAAAGGCATCACGGACCTGTGGGAGCTACTGAGGTACAGATGCCTGGCGCCGAGCACCTGTTCCGAGTGGATATCAAGACGCTCAAGTTATTCACCAGCTCCTTTGTGATCATTTAGAAGAAATTGCCACTGAATGCTATTGATGCTTTACCTCGCATCTACGAAGCTCATTAACCTGGATTCACGGTGCTAAGCCCTGGAGCATGTTTTCTTGCTAATGAACGATGCTGCTCTGATTAGGTTCATGATGCACGCTGCTGCATGGCTTGGGTTTTGCCCAGGCTTTGCGTTTCCCTGGGCAGTGGACCACATGAATGAGCTGGAGGCCATGTTCGAGTCTGAGTTCGACTACGCTTTAGAGCGTGACGCCTTGAAGCAAATTCTCACGGACCATGCATGTTGCGTTCTCTGCTGGCAGGAAGCGAATCTTCACTCCCATACACACATACACACCCACCCACCCACCCACCCACCCACCCACCCACCCACCCACCCACCCACACCCACACACTTTGGCACAGCACGAAGGACTGGGACGAGCTACTGACAGGATGACATAGAAGCTTCACTCTAGAATCTAGAATTGGTTACTCAGGCCAGATATCACCACGCACTGANNCAGTGTCTTCGTTGGGCAGTGACTGTCATGCATGCACTGCCCGCCTGCAGCAAAATTGTTCTCTCACTCAAAGAAAACTGGACTGCAGCAAAACGCTGGTGCAATCCAAAAGAGAGTATGTGGCAATCGATCGTCACGTGCAGGCGTGTACATACACACATGTTCTGTACCAGGGCTGCAGCAGGTTCGTGACCTTTTAACAGAAAGGCCAGTCAGCAGACAGAGATGCTTCTGCGAAGTCATCGATTGGCACTCTTGGATCATGCAGGCTGTAGGGCAAGGCCCAGCCGCAAAGTTAGTTTGGCCATGCTACCTGCAGCGATTACGCATGCGCTGCGAAGGTGAATTCGGGCTGCCCTCACTATCCGTATTGAGAGGTCTGTTTTCACCAGCTTTGGTTCTGATCCACATGCGTGTCACCTGGAACCACTGCCACCAGTGCGGCTGCGATCTCTGTCTGCCATCTTGTTGTAGATGTTGCGGCTGCGGATGAACACAGTGCAAAAGAAGACATTGCGATGCAATTGCAGGTTCAGTGGCGCACTTTATCCAGCGCATCACTGACCACTCGAGATGGATAGGTGGATAGGTGATTTGACGCGACGTGTTTCCATGAACGGAAGGAGTTCGATGTCAATGTAGACCCTTTTCGATCAGAGGTGATTTATGCCAGTCGAACGTCTTGTTGACGCGGCCGCTGACTTTTGCCGCATCGGAGGTGTTGAAGCTGATGTTCCGCTGTGCAAGGGCCAACATCGGTTTGACCCGAATCTTGGCGATGCTGCCCAATCGGGCAGTGGTTGCAACGTCATGATGGGGACAATGCAAAATCACCGTCCAGGAGTATCTAGCTTCGATCGTCCGGAGCTGGGGAACAAAACCCATCCTGTTGCTTTCGAGAGCTTGTTCGATGAGTTGCGTGGCGATCTCCCAATCAAATGTCCGAAGTCGGATGGCCGATGTTGTCCAATCGGTCACACCTACATGAAGCTGGAGGCGGGTGAGGTAGCTGCCCACCCTTTCCATGACATCATGAGGCAAAGCTTGCATCCTTTCAATTTAATGAGCAGCAAACACACAAGTGTCACAAGTGCTACGCTGGAGCCAGTTCACCTGAAGTAGGAACAAGCTTATAGCAAAGACAACGGCAACGTAAGATGTGCACGGGCGGTTTATTCTGTCATCCACGTGGCTACCGAGGCACAGATGGAAGCTTAATCCGCAGACAAGAAGCATCAATGCACGTTAACCGGGGCAATGATGCGATGTGCTTTCATATGCGGAAGGAGTCCGATGTCCATGTCGATGCACTCGAGACCGGCGGACTTGTGCCAATTGAACTTCTTATCCACGCGACCACTGAGAATTGAAAAATCCCACGGTGGGGAAAGCGCGCCGAGCTCAGTTCAACAGAAGTTCCCAGCGACTTTCATGCTGACGCCGATGAAGAGTATCGGGTCTCTGAGCGAGGTGTAGCCATTCCCAAGACATATCCTGAGCTGTGCAGCCGCCGCGTTCTCTGCATGGAACCTTGGCTGGCCTTAGAGCCTTTGCTCGCGGATTAAGCCGGCATAGCAGAGTTCGTCCAATTCCTGTTGGTCGTGGTTCTGTTGACATACATGCAAATTTCACATATGCATAGTCGCACAGACCGTAGGCATGAAGGTAGAGACACGCACACACACAGACATGGGCGCACAGACACCACACACACACTCATGTACAGACAGGCAGACAGACACACACTGACTGAAAGACGCACGGTGACGGTAATGATTTGTACTGTTGACACAGATGCGACAGTCGTGCCATGGTGGTCCATGCGTAGCTGACCAATCCACACTAGACCAACGACGCACGCCCAACCACACACGTTCACGCACAAACACCAACAGATGGATGTCATTGTTCTTTTGCAGCACGTACGGGATAGGGGGGCGACATCCTATACAACTCAAGCCCGAAAATGACAGGATGTGTGCAAACTTCCAGGCAGAACCTTACAAGCACGGTAGTCGAGCCCGAAGTGAGATATATCCAGGAGTACCTCGACGGAGAGAAGCTGGTAGATGGCATGCTCCGGCGCGTTCGCGCCCTAGCAGCGAAAGCTGGCCAAGATCCAGATGAGACCTTGGGCTTAGTTTTAAGTGCCTCAAAGTTGAAAGGTCGGCTCTTATCCTGCGTGCTGCACGCCATCGTCCCTCAATCCTAGCAGCTCCTAGCAGGAAGTTTTGAGGCTGCCAACTTGTGGCAGAGCCGCCCCGTAATGTTCTGAAGTTCAACGGCCCCGTCGAACGGAGTTCTGCCCACATCCTTGATTGCCTGGGTCTCCTGGATTCTGGTTAGAGCTTTGCACCTGAATCTCTCCGGTCGTAGGTACGAGTAGCAGGACTTGCGGGTCTATGATATAGAAGCCTGGGTATCTGTTGACACTAACCCCTTTTATCTGCTGTATCCGCATACAGTGACATACCCCAAGCCAAAAAATCAGCTTAGGGTCATCGCCAACCACCTCGACAGCCTTCGCACGGGCAAGCTGATGCCACGAAGCGCAGCATG
This sequence comes from Symbiodinium necroappetens, assembly GCA_905231915.1. Classification (NCBI taxonomy): domain Eukaryota; class Dinophyceae; order Suessiales; family Symbiodiniaceae; genus Symbiodinium; species Symbiodinium necroappetens. The sequence goes on along the minus strand of CAJNJA010047475.1, from coordinate 16,586 downwards.
ACATTCCATTAAATTTCATTTTAGGTTTCAGTCTGTTTTTGTTGTCCTTTGAGATCTGTGGTGACAACCCTAGCTCGCCGACGCCGCAAAGTCTAAGCGATGCTTGTATCCCTGCAACGACGCCGCGAAGGCCTGCTGTTGCTTTTTGGCATGTGGCGGAATGATTGGGTCCCTCGGAGGGTGGCAACAGTTCATGGCTGCTGCTAAACTTGCAGCCGGTTTCAGCGAGCTCGAAGGTGTGCAGGATATGACGCGACATATCTAACATTTCATGACTTCGAATCGGGATATCGCCAGACAAACCTGTCCCAAACGACAGCTCTGCTGTTCTCTCTCACTACAGAGATTTAGCACATTTCTCATGCACCTGCTTGTTGGCATTGCTTACAGCCGCGAATAGACGCTACAGAAGTCCCCAGCTGCCAGGTGCGGATATTTTTCAGGCAACGTATAAGCTTCCAGTTTGAGCGTCCGGTAGTGGGGGATCAGCTGGCATGTTCCCCGGTTCCTCCATTCAGTGCAGGGGGATTGGAAAACTGCGAGACGCAGTTTCCAAAAATCGCGATCTCACCGCAGCCCCCTGCATTCCAAGAGTTCAGCACCGTTGTTGCGTTCGAAGAACTGGACGTGTCTCAAACCTTAGCACACTCGTTTTTGCTACTTTGTTGTTGTGTCGCAATCATCACCGTCATGCGGGGTTTGTAGTTTGGTCTGTATGGCCTTTTGCGTGTGCCGTTTGGGCGTTTTCGTTGGAAGTTCCAATGGTTCGCAGCTGCCACCTTTCGGAAAAGAGGCGTTTCGCGTCACTCAGGCCTATGTGGCACGTTGGCGTGCCCGGGCATGGCAGGCATCGTTGTCAATGAGGGGTTGCGGATAGGCTGACTTACAACACTTCGAACGCCGTTTGCTCATATTGGCGGCTCCGAACTGCACATGCAGAATTCCGACCTACATCGGGCTGTAACGAACGGACCTGTCGCTTCTCGCGCTAAAGTTTCGGAAAGCTGTTCGTCTGCACTCCGGCCCTTGTATACTTGAGTGTTTATGGACTTAGGAAGCCTTTCAGAGACTATAGGGGTGCAGAGTACAGTCTATAGCTGTGGTAACCCCTCCCCACCCGGCTAGCATTGGCACCTCGCTACCCCTTCACCATAGAACGTCACTGACGTCATCGGCTGGCGATGTAGGAGTTTGCTGCACAAACTCAGCCCTGCGGAGTAGGAATTGGAGTGGAGGGGATAGACATGCGAAACGACAAGGTACCACAAGGTACCATAGATCGCCTGCGCTGCAAGTACATGGGTAAGGCACCTTCTGCGAACTCCAACCCCCTAAACTGGGTCAAGAGCTGAATGGGAGGTGTGGCAGCGACTGCAGGGCATAGAGGATGTCAACATCCCGGGGCTGATGGAGACGCCGCCCGGCTCTTCTTGCAAATTTTTTCTCCTTGGTCGTTTCGAGCGGGTGAGAGCTTTCGTAGTTTAGGCCTGTTCTGGCGCTGTGCATTTCTGAATTGAGCCGAAGGCGTATGCTGAATTTCTGGAGACTGCCTTTAAGCAAGACCTTGCACCGAGGCTCCTTCGACCACAGGTTACATGAGGTCTGAAGCCACCCGACGTGTAGAACTCCTTCAGGCTCGAAGGCTCAATGAAGTTCCGGGGACGGTCGATCACAGACCCCAGAGGCCCCTGAGCATCGTAAGCTTGAGCGAGTTCTCCCCCTTTTTGTCATCTTTATCGAAAGCTGAGGCTCATGACTATCCATGCGGAGCAGGTCTTTTCCGACGGCCTCTTCAACGCCGATCCCCATCCTGGGAACGTGCTTCTGCTCAAGGTCGGGAGGTTGTGAAAAGAGAGTCCTTTCCTGTGGCATTTTGTGAACGAAGAAGCTCAAGCTCATCTTGGACCCGAGCCGTGCTCCGTGGGTGACCCTGCAGGATACTTCGCGACTCGTTGGTCTCACCGATTTCGGCCAGGTGAAGGATGTTGGCTCACGCTTGGGTACTTGTGAGTGTTTTTGTTTGGTAGCTCAAAACACAGCAGACAGCAAGACTCCTGTCACCTCGTCTGACCATCCTTGCTTTGTTGCGGCACGGCTTGCAACATGTGCAACAGTCGCGTCGCTTTCCATCTGCGATGTCCGCAACTCAAGTATTCTTCCTTAGGGTTCCGAAAGCCCTATACCAGGCCCTTATAGCAACCCCCATACCAGTAGAATCTTCAAGGAACCCTGTTCTAATTGTTCAGGCCCCTACACTACCGAAGCTCGTGGCCAGGAGTTGTCCATCGATTTCCGGATCCAGCTCGCCAAGCTGCCCGTTGGCTTGAAGTGATTTCGTCGAAGGATTCGCGCAAGGGGTCTGCTCGCAATGATTGTTGATAGGGTGTCTCTTGCGGTTGACGGCTTTTTGTTTGGAAGGTCTCCTTAGGTTCATTTGTTTAACTTGGTTTGTGTCATTCATAGAGTTTCATAAGGGCTTTGGTCAGGACTTGACCGGTAGTGTTCGTGAAACGCCAGCCTACCTCAACCCAACCAGATTAAGGGCCTCCAAATGCGAGATAAAGGTACAGATTGATGAAGGATCCCTGATCCCTTGCATAATCACTGTCTCCTACTTGGGATTCTCTACCACCTGCCTTGATCACACCTGTTGAGACCCTTGACAAACAAAAAGTCGAGCAGTGGGTTTTGGAGTCGAGCGGCAATCGATACGATGGCTTTGCGTGCGGAAGAAGGATGCCCCAGAGTAGCCTATGCAGTTTCTACAGGCCAGACTGGCCATCCCATGAGCTGAAAGCTCTCATCACGGGATGCTTTGCTTGGAAGAGGCAAGCGCCGGGAATGCACAACCGAAAGCAACCAAGGATGGTTGCCCTGGCAAGAAGAGATCAGGAAGAGGTGATACGGCTCGACAAGGAGATTTAGCTTGGTTTCACGTTGTTTCACGGTTTGTGAATTTCCGATCTCCAAAATTCTGACTTGGTTTTGCAGACGACGCTGGGCTACTAAGCGGCTATTCGCCAGGGAAAGCACAATCTCCGGTGCACTACACTGGTCGTCGCAATGATTCGCCAAGTCCGTTAGTGTCGGATCTTATAGTCTCAATCAGTTCATCCAGCTTCGGGGGGGCTTGATTTCGTGCATGATAAGGAGTGCGGCTTCTCCGTTGCGCTCGAAGCGCCGCGATGCCCTTTTCGGGGCATCGGTATCTTTGAGGGTCCGGGTCCAGGTACCCTTTCACTCTAGACTTGAGGCTTCAAAGGGCGAATCGTGAGAGCTTTTGCAATCGCTTCCGAAGGAGATGGGTAGCCGCACTCGCCACTCCAAGCCGGACGTGAGGCATCTCGGGCTGTAGTTTTAAGGCATTCCAGGGGCCACTGAGTGGGCCGGACCTTCAAAGAGGCAAAAAGGGGGTCGAAGTAGCAAGTAAGAACATCCCCTTGTAGTCACAGTCCTCATGCAACCGGCCCAAGCTCCACTACTATTTTCTTGTCATCACGGGCCCTATGTTGCGCTGAGGTACAAGGTCTTGAGCTTCTGGTTGGACCGCGATACGGACGACGTCACCGGCGGTCGAAGCTTCCACGACTTCTTGGCCTGGGCAGAGGTGGTCTCAGGGAGGTTCTGGTTTTGCACGGAAGGTGGGTGGTACTTGGAGGATCAGAGGACTCAGCACGTAATTGGGGATATCGGCTATCTGGGCTAGATGGTGGCAATTTGCAGTTTCATTTACATTTACCCTGCTTTTTGCGCCAGATACTATGTAAGCTCATGATCGTTTGAGGGTGTCGAGCATGAGGAAAGGCTTCTTCAGCAGGCTTTGGCAACCCTGCAGCTTCATGGTGTAAGTTTTGAGACTGCAGAAGGCAGAAGCTCTGCGGCATCTAGAATTGAGAAGCTCAGTGAGCAAGACTGGTGGCAAGCACAAGCAGAGAGACCAGTGTTCCTGAATGGCAGCGTCGGGAAAATCTGCCCTGCAGGCCGAAGATCCACTGCGCGACATGCCACAGGAGCTTCATTTGGTCATGCGATGCTCCTGCATGATACGCGCTTTGCCGTACCTACTGCGAAGGGGCTGGCAGTCGGTGGGATAAGACTATGAGTGAGATACCGGATTTGGGCTGGATATTCACAGAAAATCCTTCGAAGATGATGGCAGGGTTGCTCGAAGTACTAGGTGACCCAGGCATATCACGCATCTCTTGCTTGCAATACGTAACTGCAGTCGCCTCGACAGACAGACCTCAGCTCGTAACCCCAGAAAGAGTAGAGCCGAAGTTGCTGCTTGTACGCACATATAGGTAACACAGCCTGGTGCCTGTACGCTGAAGCGCATCGATTAAGGATCTCAAGCATACAGTGCGGCCGCGCCAATGTGCTTTGCATACTAGTTGGGTGTGGGCACGAAGACAGCAGTAGCGCTTCTCCGGAGGATCGCGCAGCACACGTACCTTCTGCAACCAAGGTAATTTGGCGCTGACCTTTGGCATCCGGCTGTCCACGGCAGAGTATTGGAGACCAGTGGCACAGGCACTGCTTCAGAAACATGGCGTTGCCTACTGAGATGACATGGGGTGGTGGTTACTCGGCCGAGTCTCATGGGCTGTTGGGAGAGGCCACGGTGGCAAAAGCTGGGAATTGCGGGCGCCGCCTCGGGGGCGATTGCGCCCGCAAATGGCCTGGGCGAGTGCATTGTGTGACTTCGTTCTTCTGGCCGGGCCAAAGTAACTAGGTCGTTCACAACATGCGGGACATCGAAGTGCCATGCAATTTCTGCCCACCGACTCTAGTTTGGTGTCGGTGCATTTGCGATTTACAGGTGCACGAACAACGGCATCGAGGGTTCTGCTTTCAAAGTTTACGGCAATTGAGATGTCTTCACCAAGCCATTGTACGACCACTACTGCGATCAAGAGAGACGCCGCCGCCGCCGCAGGATCGCAAGCCTAATGGTTGCTGTAATTGACACAGGGCCGTAACCAACGACCACCATTACGACGACGACCATGATGACCACTTCCTCGTGCTGGTGCTGGAAAAAGGGTAGCATGACTGTCTTCGAGCGGCGTCTGCAGACAAGTGCAAGTGCTGTCGTTCATGATGACTATTCATGATGACTACAGCACTCAGCCCTAAAACCCAGATCGCGCGAGTCGAAATCCCAGATCGTACACGGCCAGGGGCACCTCAGTCAGACCGCTCCCGCCGCGAGCCCTGCAGATTGAGCAACATCCGACATTCAGGGCATTCCGGGCTTGGGGCAGGGCTGAAAAACCGAGGAGACAGGGCTCACGACCAGGAACCGTTGAACCCTAGCACATCTTCGAATGAGGCCGAGCCACCTCATGCACCGCATCCCGGCACATGGCCAGCACCGCTACGCCGAGGACTTCGCACAGAGGATCTGCAAAGTTTTGTGTATAATATAGTTGCAGCATTACGGGTCTTTGTGGGTATCCTGAACACCACAACCCCGAATAGATGTTTCTTACAGACCTTCAGGCCTGAAGTTCGCAGGTTTGTCCGAAAGGTCGCTTAAGAATCGGCCTTCACTGGCCCTGTGGCAAGTTTGCGTTGCTACTTGCGATGCGAGGAGGTACTAACATCCGGCCAGCATTCTGTTTATTGATTCCACGAGGGCTTATTGGCGACGCGAAAGAAATACCCTAAACCTTGCTTGGCATGTCTCCTTTTTGTTGTGCCACGTCGACTTTGTGCAGCGATGCCTTGCTCCTTACCTGAAGCATTTGTTTCCTGCGTTTCGGTCAGCTGTTTTTTCGACAGCCAGGGAGCACTTTGAGTTAAGTTGGTCGGAACTGCAGAATACACTGCACACAGGGCTACCGTCAAACGCAGTATATGGGATCTAGGGTCCTCGCACATCCATTGCTTCACTTGAAGGACAAGGGCTCCGATTGGAGTGATGTACGGGCAGGAGATCGCCATCCGCGAAAGGCCTAAACCCTATAAACCCTATAAGCCCTATAAACCCTAAACCCCAAACCCTACAGCGAGCTGCGCTCAGTTTGTGTCGTCCTCTGAGGCCAACCATGTGCCCTGGAGTGACATACGGCTCAGTTAAGACAAGCAGACTTTCGCGGACCCGGGCACTTGCTTTTGCCTGGGAGCACTACGAAGTTTGTCTACAGAAGAGATTCACTGCAGGTCTTGCGGAGATGATAGACTTGATTCGTTTGCATGGCATTATGTGAACTGAAAAAGCTTGTGTTTCATGCACTCCACAGACTCTCGAGTAGATTGCGTAGATAGTTAGTCCGCCTGCTCAAACGAGCACCGACAAAATTCGCCCAGCATATAAAATGCTAGGGCTGTTGAATTGGATGTAAGGTGCGTCTTCACACCTGCTCAGGAAAGGGAGAAGGGGACGTTGAGTTCAGAGGTACGTGATGGATCGCAGGGAATGGAGACAGGGTAGGATTTCAGAAAGCGCATTTGTTGGGCAAAGTATCAGAAGGAGTCCCAGAAATTACAGCAGAGTTGGGTCGCATACCGAGGGCCAGAGATGCCGCCGAAACGCGAGGATGCACGTCGGCATAACGATAAGCAGATGCAGCAAGTCCACCTTACACATTGCAAGTTGTACAGCCAAGCGTTTGCTCACCGTTCTTTGCCGAGAGCGCAGATGGACTTGAGAAAAGCACTTGCATCCGGAAGTGTTTAACCGTCCTGTAGCCCCTAGACTGACGAGTTCATGTGTTCCTTTGCCGTATGATGCCCCAGCATTTGCACATCTCTCTGTGTGTGGCCCGAATCCGTCGGCAACCTGGTTTTGTGCCGATACCTGCCTGTTGTGGCATCTTCTACGTGGGCGGCGTGCCGCCAAGGTCAGGACCATGAAGGTGGATCCAACCAGTATCCAACCGTTCCTGGTAAGTACTTCCATACCCCCAGACAAACAGACCTACATCAGCACCAGACACAGAGGCATGGGTGTGATGGTGTAATTAAGTTAAGTACACTTCGCCTGAAAATGGTCGAGTGCGAGTGCCAAGAACTAAGTTAAGTAAGAAGCATATGCATGTATGAAGCTGACAGTCCTAGTTCCCCTGTTAACTGGGTTCCCTGACGTGCTGCCGAATCGGGAGCTACATGAGAAAAGACATCTAAAGGTCTGCACACTGCACTTGTCTGATGTCACCATGAGGAGAGACATCGTACTCCAGTAGCTTCCAAAGGAACCGCCCGCAGAACATAGTATCACGCCGGATGCAGCAGCACCATGCAGTACAGAGCCGTGTACTGCCCTGGGGCTCGAAAGGAGCCTTGGGCTTTGCTTGTTACTTGTTGCATAGACAGATAGCAGGCCCTGCTGATGCTGAAGATGCTGCCAAACCAAGAATCACGCCGCAAAGCCCAGCGCGGTAGTTCAAATCCTAATCTCCATGAAGAAGCTCATCGTACAAGTAAGACTCGTTCTCCCCTGGCGTCTTGAAAGAGTCAGAAGTATCTAAAGACCCACACTTCCTAGCATCTTCCAGCTGCCATGGCACGCCTTCGTCTCCGGCCGTCAGATCCCAGGGTCCGGGCCCCTTCCCAATAGCGATTTTGAGAGCTCGCTGATTACGATTTCTGCCAGTAGTTGGGTTTAGGGTTTTTATGTTGAAGAGGACTTCTCTGTAGAGGAGGCCTCCGGCTTTTCAGGCTGCCTTGGGTGAAAGTCGCAGACTGCTTTCGAGACTGTAGGTGTATTAGGACGCAGGACTGCTCTGGCTCCCGGATGCCGCTGTAGTAAGATCCGGTTGGCATGAAGCTTTCCCAGTTCGGGCAGGCCGAATCTCTATACTGTCTGTACTCGTACTCGTAGCAGCTTCGGCCCAATGTGGGTGTTGTTGAGGCTTCGCATGCCTTGAGCCTTGTGACCTCAGTCGTTTGAGCACACCGCGAGGTTCTCGCAGCAGCTCTTTTGGTGTCCACCAGTCTGCAAGGCTCGGGCCGGTTTACTTGTTGGCTTATACTCCTATGCAGGACTTGCTCTACATTACATGGCACTTGCATTGTTGTTCGGCCTGAAACCAACTTAACCGTTTCATTCGTCAGGCAGTGTGTCCCTCATTCAGCGACATGATATTTGGAGAGGCTAATGGTGTAGGGTGAGGAGGCAGTCGAGAGCTTTAGAGACTTCGTTGCCAACATGAAAGGCGCATGCCACATGTGTGTTTTTTGATGACTGATTTGCCCATCTCTTGCTGGGGGCTGACGACGTCTTCGTAGTTGATTGGAAGGTGTGTCGGTGCTTGTGAGGCACCTGTGAACCCACAAGTCAGCAGGGCTCAAGCTGATTGCTTGTGTTGCGGCCATCTCTTCCAAGCCTAAACCCTAAAGCCGTAAAGCCTAAAACCCTAAACCCTAAACCCCTTTAGCCTAGAACCCTAAAGCCCTATAAAGCCTAAAACCCTAAACCCAAAAGCCCTAAAGTCTTAAACCCTAAGCCCTAAACGGTGTTTTTGCCACTATGCACCAAGACTGTTGCAAGGGGTTACTTGGAGATCCGGTACTTGCAGGGCAGCAAGCATGAATCATCACATCCTAAATTTATCTTAGATTATATACTATATATTATTTATGTATTATATATTATTATATGTTATATATTATATACTACATTTTAAACTTGAACCCTTACTATACCAAAGCTGTGGAAGCTAGGCATCTGCTGTCTCCCATCCTGCATGACCGTCACACACCAGCAAACCAGACTCCAGCCGTGTGCAGATCAGCTGGCAACAGTTTCCTGGGGAGAACTTGCAAAAGTCGATACGTCGAGCCCGGCCATGCAGCGGAACCCTTTTATTTTGTAGGAACTCGACTCACTCTTAACGCGGGTATGTTGGCTTACCGTGGCCTAGACCGGGACGGAGACTTTGTCGACGCGGTTACAGTACTTCATCACATTGCATGATTGAAGCAAGCAGGTCTGAATGCATGGTGCTCTCATCCTACATGCACCCTGCTGGCTTGTGTCCAAAGGGCGATTGGAAAGGGTGCTGCAATCCTTCTTTAAAGGACCATGGTCTCATGTCCGTCCTAGCCTAAATATTCTTCAGCACAGACACCAGATTCCACGGCATGAAGACACCATCAAGCTACTGCCTGACATCCCGGTGAACTTCAGTCCTTGGACCGCAGGCTGTGGCACGTCCAGCGATCCAACATGCCGGGAAAGTGCTCTGTCTGTACACCAGCGGACGATTGCATGGTTTCGGGGAGCCATCACGAGTCTGAAGCCCATTGACGTTGTACAAATCTCCTGTCCTTTAACCTTGCAAAATCTCTGCAGTCTCTGCATGCTGTTGAGAATAAGGGCTTTACTTTCCAGCGCCTCACGAGCAGCTTACATAACTAGCCAACCGCGGCTTTAGCAACTCCCGCATGCCGAAAGTTTGGCGGGGCCACCTAAGGCAATGACCAAGCGTGCTTTGAAAGCGGACTCGTTCGCGGGAAGGTGCATTTCCGTGCTTCAGATGTGCAGGGACACCTGGTAAGCCCTTCTTGAAGTGAGACATGACACCTTTTCTAGGAAGCTCGACAAACACTCAGAAGCCCCAAACCCTGAACCCCAGACTGGGTCCAAGACCGTGTCTTCTCAGCCCGGTTGCACGAACCTCGGTAGCCTTGGTTCAATCAGAAGTTGAAGTTCGGGGCTTTGCATCTCGAGTTCCTGGTGTTCTGCCAGTTTGCCTTATGTCCAAAATCTAATCACGACCCGCTTTAACAGGGACAGCCGAAGTTTGGGAATCCCCTTTGCGGCTGAAGGAGGCGTGCAACGTCGAAGATTGGGGGGAGATGGGCCGGGACCTCGGCACCTTTCGGGAGCCCGGTACAAGCATCCCAATTGGCCCAAGAGGGTTTAGAAAGCACATCTACAGCACAGCTCGTACTTTCGGGTCCCAAATGTCGGGCTACTATCTACAAGTAGCTTCCAGCATATTACTCAAGCTTCCGATGGGAACCTTCAAGAAAAGCACTGCTAACTATCCAGGCCCCTAGTTTATACCCAGGGTGGGCCGGCAGCGCCTGGAGTTTCCGGCACCCTTTGCCGGCCAAATCTCTATAGATTACTCAAAGGATCGTGAGACTACATAACTAGAGTTATAATTCAATAACCGCAGGTGTAAAATACACAGATAGGGTGCTAAAAATGTTATGCTACACACGAAATCCCCTGATCCTCGCTGCGCACCTTCGCGCAATGCGCTTTTGCCGCAGACTTCCCGTCCTTTGTGTGGATTTTCTGTGTAAGCTTACCAAAGCTGCTCCTTGGCACTCGGCACCTTCCAGCTGCTTCCCGTGTTGAAGTTAAAACTGCCCTCGGCGGAGGTTGCCGTGGCGCGAAGAACCAAGAGTCCAGTCCGTTAAACCCTTAACCCTCTTAGTGGCTGCCTTGGCTCCGCGTCTTGGCTTGTCTGGGCCTGGCAGAAGCGCTACGAGTTTAAAGTGGTCGGACCAGTCGGGAAGCCTTGCCTGCCTTGTGCAAGTGCGAGAGTCGAAGCCACTATGCCCTAAATGACCGTTTGAGATATGGTTGCCAACCCGAAGCCGAAATTCAAGGCCGACTCTTGCAAAGGCCTCTAAGAGGACCCAGGTTCAGAGAAGCTGGTAGATGTGGTGTGTACATCCGTCCGCTTCCAGGCAGTCACACGCAATTTGTGCCTTGTGGTTCTGAAGAAGTGATTTGATTGCAGCACGTAAAAAGAAAAGTACTTGTCAACTAGTCACCAGTCCATCATGCCGGTGCGACAGTACTTGTCACGCTGGAAATCCGATCGTTTGCATGAGGCTCGGCCTACGTAGACATGTGTGCATCAGGACACTTCCGCGTAGCAGCAAATCGAATAAGTTTGTGCCATTCAGGACTCCGAGTCTTCACTATTGTTGAAGCAATCCCGGCATACCCGGACCTAGCATCAAAGTCCAGATTCAGGTGCGAAGTACCAGAGCGGGTTCGAAGACGGCTACGCAGCTGGCAAGAAAGAGGCGTCGAGCGCACGCGTGGGGGGTGAAGTCTCGGATTTGCATAGCCCTTTGGGGTTTTCGGTTCGGGGCGGAACTCTTTCTTGGTGTCACTTCTTTCATTGGCCGAGGAAAACTTGGCGAGATGACCTTAAGGCTAAGGAGCCAGAGGTGTTGGGTCATATGTAGACACCTCATCCAAAGGAGGGCTTAGGGCCAAGGTTTTGAGAGTGCAGCTTGTCCGGCTTTGTTAGTTTGAACCTTCAGAGCCTGGCAATCGCGACAGTGAGCGATTCGATGTTGCAGGTGCTGAAGCTCAGAAAGATCAATTCGACATACACCTGGAGTGACTATGCCTTCGATGTTGCCTGGCACCCGGAGAAGTTCTGACAGCCAAGAGCATCAAACCGACAGCAAGGAAGGCAAGCTCTCTACGATTGCACGATTATTTTTGCGCGAAGTTCGTGTTGCAAGGCGTCACGATCGTTCGGTTGTTGATCAAACCTGAATCATACTAAGCATGTTCGAGCCAAACGATGGGATTGTGAAGTGGCAGCCTCGAAGAGGCCCAAAATAGAGGCCCCTAACCAAGACTCCCGAAGTCTCTGGGCCCTAAACTTTTTGCATGAAACCATATGAAGGAGTGCTCGGGTGAAACGTACGAGCCCCTTCTGCTGCATATGCATTTGTGTCCTGACGGTGGGTTAACGGCTGTCTTGGGTCCTCTATGTCATATTGCTACCCTTAGGGTCTACGGCCTTCATGTTCTGATATTTTAACCTTTGGCCTCCCCTAAAACCCACGAGCGCTCGACCGTGTCGCCATGGCCCTGCGACTGACTGCCACAAACCTATGACTGGCCTACCCGCCTGCCCACATCAATATGTGGACAAGTGGGTCTGGCAGGCCGTTGAACTTCTGCGTGCCAATAGGGCGCGTAGACCTTCTAGAGTGCAGCGTTGTAATGAGGATCGCATGTGACAACCTGAGACGTCCCGTCCCTTCAGTGTTTATGGTCGCCTACTTGGGAATCCAGACCTTTCTTTTGCCCCCTTCAAGCGATCCTGTGTATATGTGTTGGCCCAAGTTCCTGAACTAGGCATTCATATATATGAGGGAGGGTTGGGCCGAGGGAGCAGGGTACCCCGGTTCTTACGATTGGTCCAGTGTTGAAGTCCCAGCTTTCTCATTCTCTTGCAATCGCACCCAGAACCGACTTAAGACCACGAGCCTCGCCTGCATTGTCCGAGTGCGAGAGCCGAAACCCGAAGCTACCTACCTTTGGTTAGTAGGGAATGGAAGAATGGTAGTAGTGGTACTTATAATAGCTCCCATTCCTCCATTCCCAAAGGTAAGACTACAGGATGCTTAATCAATCTTGGATGGTGTGGAGCCTTGCCTGCCTGGCGCGAGTGTGAGAGTCGGAACCCAAAGCCATGTTTTGATTTGAACAAGCGACCCTGAAAACAGCAAAACATACGAACCCCCCTGCAAGGCGGGGCCTTACTCAGACCCTCCACCCAGCCTGAATTGCACCCTAACTACCTACGATCAAGATCCACGTACCAAGAGCGCACGGAGGGTCTAGCCCTAAGCATCCTTGAACCCTTGACGCTGAAGTGGAGGCAAGACAGCCCCGATTTCCGTTCTTCCGAGGTGACCGATGTTGTGATCCTGATGCTGGTCATTCTTGGTTTCGGCCGCCTGGAGCGATGCTTCTACCGGACAAAGGACATGCGTGCTTAAAATGTTCTGAAGAGGTCATACCAAAATGTAGCTATACCACTCGTACATGCGTATGTATATACATACATACATACATACATACATACGTACATGTATGAATAGTTGCAGACGTACATACATACATGTGTGCCACGGACATGTGCGCATCATACGTGCGTGCATACATACATACATACATACATACATACATACATACATACACACACACACATACACACATACACACATACACGCATACACACATACACACATACACACATACACATACTTTGATACATAGACGCATATACATACGGCTGATTGAGGCAATGCTGTTGTTCATGTGTCCGTCAAGCCGAACATGCACGACTGCACATATCTACCCACAGCATCACAAAAAAGGAAATGAACTCCCCTCTACAATGACGCATGCAGTAAACCATGATGGCCGTGTGACCACCTGTGGCAACCACTTCATCACATTGATGCGAGCACTAGGCCCTTGGCCCCCGTTCGGAGTTCAGGGTGAACAGGGCCAGTTTGTCCTGTCATTTTCACCGACCGGCCGAGCGGTTGAGGGAGGGAGAATAGAAAAGCTCTGATAGGAGCCACCAGCCGGCACGCGTTTACACTTCGGTTACCGGTGCGCTGACGTCACGGTTAAGAGTTGACCCGAAACTTTAAACCCTGAACCCCGTCTTTTTGCTGTCTTCATTCCTCTCTGCAGAGCAATCGGCGCTCAATAAGCAAAGAATTCCGAATTGTGGCAGCTGTTCATGGCCGAAATCTGCATCGCTTGACATGAACCACCCCAGTCAATATCGATGCACGAATGCCACCCTGTGGACCGGCAGGAGCCTGCTGCCACTGCAGGCGACGGTGCTGAGTACATACAAAGAGATTTGGAGCGATGTGGAGGGCAGGTATTGCACAGGACCCTCAACTCCCATCAGCTATTCTCTAGACTCAACCCTGCCTTGCGGGCTCGTCCTAGCTAGGTGGGAGGCAAAATATCAGCTTGTCTGGCATACTGATGCCGTGGATGACTAGTGCATCGCCTTATGCAGTCATCGATTGTTGTACTGGTAACGTCCCGGAAGGGCTGTGGATTCCTGTAGAGTATTAAGATAAGATGACTGTCACAACGATCTAGGAGTCGTGAGGCCCTCCGAGCACACATCATAATTGGTTGGAAGTGGGTGGTGCGACCGCGCGCATGAAACTTTTAACATACTAGTACTGTGTGCTGCAGCTTCCGCAGGCGTAACGTCAAGTAGTGAGAACGCATCGCAGCTTAGGTGCGTGAGCTGAGCGTTGATTGGAGTTCGAGAAAACATACAAAGCTTGTTTGGTTCTCTCGCCGATTCTTGAATCCTCAAGGTCACACCGCGGAGCCATAGGTAATATAGGAGCCTGCATGCAGCAGTTCGTAATACTATTCTTTCGCACTCCTTACGATGAGTAAGATTCTCTCTTATACCCCACAGTCTTGCTCTGTACGGTTGAAGAAGGCCAAGCCGTTCTTTACACGCAGGCGCGCAGCATGTCGAGGATCCTCGAGGACATTACTTCAGTGCGAAAGGTGTGCCGGCTCCTTACACCAGTTGTGTGTTTTATGACTGCGATTCGGCCGGCTGTGCTAAAGTTAAAGGAAACTACAGGTGGGGAGTTTAGGGTATATACGGCTTCCATAAGGCTTCTATAAGGTATATAGACCTTTTATAAGGCTCCTAACGGTAACTACCCACCTGAAAATGTCCTAGATAAAAGGGTCGTCAATCCTACCTAAGGACGAAAAGTTACGAGGCCTCCATCCAGCACGAGAACCACTCACGGTAGGCTAAAACTTGGAGTTTGGGTGCTTCGATGCTGTCACGCTTGGAAGTAGGAAGGTCTTGCAACAGACAGTTGGTGTTCGCAGAGATCGAAGTTCAGAAGCATCGAAGCATTTGAACCCAAAGTCGCTAAACTGAGCAATTCAGTTGCACACGGATTTGCGACAGGGGTTTTCAAACTCGACCAATCGTTGTTCGCGCAGCTCAGCCTGAAAATAGACGAAATCAGCGGACAAGACGCGCACGGCGACAGGCGGGATGTGTAGCATGCCTTTACAAACTCGAGGCGGATAATTCGTCGAATTCTTTCTGTTCTTATATGAGTCTCCTTCACAAACAATCCCTTGCGCCAGATTACCATCAAAAACGAAGACGATTACGACGATCTCTACGATTGCGACGATTCAGACAACAAGACGATAAGACTATTAGGACCACCACCAAGACTACCGACTAGCACCACTAGGGATGACTACAAATACGATAACGACTAGGGCTAGGCTCCAGGACTGGGACGATTATACGAATTATGAATTCTAATACGACACATCGGCAAATACTTCTACAATTTTGTGAAGATCGCCACAATATCACGGATAGATATTACTACAAATATTGATACAAATCTCAAGGCTAAAACTTGAGTTTCTTAATCTCGATAATATTTAGCATACATATTCTTGACAGATTTGATATATCGGTATATATATATATATTTCTAAATATATATATATATACATATATATTTCTATTTATAGAGAGAATAATATTTTATTTAATAAATAATGAATAGATAAATAAATAAAATGACTCAGATATTAAGAGAAATACTTCTAAAGTCTATTTGATGTCTTATTTCTTTCTTATACGATTAGTAAGAATATAAATAATTGAAATTAATAGGGTCAATTTTAGTTATTTAAATTATTTGAGCCACTCGAATATATTATTTGGATTACCCGAATAATTGAAATTGGGGTTGGTGGTTTAGTTATGAATTCCGCCGATTTAATTATTTCGATTATTTAAATTATGTGGATGTTCGGAATAATCGGAATAATTAAAATCGCTCCCCCTTCTTATTTTGATTATTTAAATAGTTTTAATTCTTGGAGTTTAGTGAGGTTTGTGAATTAGCTGCGAACTCCACCGAATTGAATTATTGAATTAATAAAAATCCGGCCGATTTATTCTAATTATTTAAATTATTTGGATGACCGAAATAATCGAAATAATTGAGGTTACTAATTACTTTTTTTTAATAATTCAAACTCAACGATTTGGACCTACCTTTTTGGGTCACTTAAAATAAATTGAAATCGATTTAAATAATTGAAATGAGGGGGGAATGATTTCGATTATTTCGGCCTCCAAATAATTTAAATAATTGAAATCGGCCGGATTTTCAAAATTTCAATTATTTAATGTCAATTACTTTAATTTTGGGCCACCCAAATAATAGTTTAGCCACGAACGTCGCCGATTTCAATTATTTAAATAATGGAAATAATTGAAATAATTCAAATCCGGCCTGTTTCAATTATTTCGTAGCCTTTTGAATTGAAATAATTAAAATCGGCCGATTTTAAGTATTTCTATTAATCTATATCTCTGGATTTTCTTTTTGTTCCCTGTTACCACCTTTCCTTGTCTCCCCCCTTCCTTCCTGCCCCTTCTCCCCGCTCCCTTCCTGCCGGAGTGGCTGGGTGGATGAGGCTGGGGCTGGCGGGGTGGGCTCCGGGAGGGGAAATGGGGGCTGGGCCCTCCCTGCTCCTTTTCGCCCCTCCACGTCTCGCCCTACCCCCACCCCTCCACCCCTCTTCCCGTGCTCTACCCCCACTCCTTCCTCCAACTCCACCCTGCTTTATACCTGCCCACCCAACCCTCTTCCTCCCAACCCACCTAAAACTGTATTTGCCCCCTGCGCTGCTATCTTGCCCTCACCCCACCCCACCACCCCACCTATCACCTTCAGAATCCTTTTTATTATCTTTATCATCCTTCTTATCATCTTATTCATCATTTTTTTACCATCTCTATCATCCTTTATATCGT
>CAJNJA010047474.1:13119-49357 GCA_905231915.1 Symbiodinium necroappetens | reverse complement strand
TGTATGTATGTATGTGTATATGTGCACGCCCAAGTTGCAGCATACTGAAGACTGCACCCGCGCAATCCTTTTTGACTCGGTGCAGACTCCACTCTTGGCTTGCAGTTTACGGGGTGCTCCTGCAAACACGGACCGTGCGACCGCCATTACTCTCCTGAGCATTCCCAACCCTGAGCTCAGGAACTTGCAATGTCATGTAAAGTAGTATAAAGCCTAGCACAGTACCACTTGTCCAACAATACGAGCTCACATCCGTGCATGTATGCGTCTGTTCGCATGTCTACTCTACAGTCTTTGGAATACATCAGATTATCTTACATTACATTCCAATGCCTTAACAAGGTGTACCTATACATGTAACGCACATACACAGGGAGATAGAGGAGGCAAAGTATCATCATTCTCCATTGCATGGAACTCGTTAAATTGACGGAACCAATGCCAACGTATGATTTCGGCATATCTCACGGGGTTGCGGAGCCGCAGCAGGAGTCAAGAAGCCAAGAAGCCTCATTCTCTGTCCAGCAAGTCTATCTTACAGATCCGACAGCACGGGCATTGTCGAGGATCTTCGTGTTTCCCTTGTGGATCTTCACCTGGGATGCTCGGGAATAGTCACACTATGACTACGGCAGCACTTGCCAAACTGTGTACTGCGGTCCAAGGTACATGCAATTCCCGGGAATCTTTCTCGGAGTCATTGCTTGGGTTGGCGAGGAAGCAGCCGGCGAGGATCCGAACCGCCTGAGAGCAGCCGGTGCGGTTCGGGGCGTTCTGGGCACTGCCCACGAGCACCCCACACGGAATCCGCAGATGATGAGAAGTTACAGAAATTGAAGCATTCGTCACTATCAAGATTGCATTGGGATCAATTCGACATCCTAAACTCACAACTTACAACTCTAAGCCCAAAGCGGCTTCTCATAAGCCCGATATTTCCCCCAACCCCGCAGACCTGACCCTCTTTCTCACTCAAGATCGCTTACTCTTCTGGGGCCTTCTCTGCGACACCCGCCCGCTCGAACTGGCAAAGCCCTTGGCCTCGGGATCGTCCATCCTTGACAGGCGAAGCGCTGACGCGCACCGGGTGCAGTTCTGCTCTTGTTTTTCGCCTTTTCCCTATGTCTGGGAATCGATTCGTGGAAATTGAAATAAGCGACATGCGGATATAAACAAAACGAGTATGTACGTCATGATTGCGCTCTATAGAGCACTTGAACAGGAATGCCAAGACAGCAGCGACAGAAACAGTAGAAGCTGTCGTGGCAAATGTCGTTCGCCGAGTCGTAGCAGCGACAGCAGCAACAGTCGCCGTTGGCAGCACTCAGTAGCAGTATAGGTTGTGTTTGGGGTGACAGGGGTACAAGAAAAAAGTTGTATATCATACAATCTAGAAGCGGTAGCAGCAGCGGCAACAGAACCGGTTTCAAAGACTATCATCACCGACATCGGCATAAACAAAACACACACAACATAACAATCACGATGGTACTGCCGGGTAAAGAGGGCGTTTCGAAGGTCGTTTACATCCCTAATTGCCCGAGACTCGGCTCAGCTACTCTCCGGCTTCTTGCAATCGGGCGGATGTCCGGGATTCAATGAAGTGTGAGGCTGTGGCGGCAGTTGGGGCTTCGCAGGCTTCTGCTTGCGTGTTGACAAGATTCGTCAGCAGCATAAAAACCTGATGGACCCAGGAAACGCAAGTTTGAGGTCATGCTTACTGCTGGTCCTAAGATTCCGTGCGAGGTCAGGGTTGCTGCTGTAGGCTTGCTGATCTTGCTTCGCGTCACTGTTGTAGCTCGGCCCTGACTTACCAGTGCCAGTGCCAGTGCCACTGAGTATTTTTCGACTTCTCCTGGGGTCCCCTGGGGTCCGGGAGTTGAAACGACGAGAAGACCAGGCCTTCAGGGTGAAGAGGCGAAGGGCTTTCACGGGACCAGCACGTTCAAAGAGCGGCAGCAAGTCCTCTTCGTTCACTTCGAAGGGCACGTTGTGGAAATACACACAGGAAGACTCCTGTACCGGCTTGCGAACCACAGACCCTTACGACTCCAGAGTTCCTTTGTAGCTTAGTTTAAACCAGGGTCCACGACTGCTCCACCCCCTGAGGTCCTCGGCTTCGGGCTCAGAGAAGACTTCGGGCTTTGCAGGTTCTTCAACGGGCTTCATCTCCTCGTCGAGATCCTTTGCAGGGGCCTCCTGCTTGGTCTCCACCTCGCAGGACTCCTCGCTGGAAAGTTCGGGAGCCTGTTCTGCGCGAGCGTCCGTGCAATGCGAGACCGAGTCCGAATCCTCGGCCTTGCATTCGGTTTCCGACTGCTCAGACTTCTGTTTGGGGCTGTAGAAGGAGATGCGGCCATCCGCAGCTTCACTCGGGGCTAGGACTTTCGCATCCTCGACTTCAGCCTTTACCTGAGTTTCTCTGGCAGTCCTCGACTTGAGAACAGGCTGAGGAGGCGGTGGTGGTGGACTCATTAACACCCCCAGCGGCTTCAGCTCTGAGGTCTCCTCCGTCTTCGCTTGGCGGGCACCAGGAGACGAGCCTGTTCGGGCTCTCTTGTCGGGGCCCCGCCTCTGTGCCTGGGCATGTCTCGAGTTCCGCTGTTCGTTCCGTCGGCCCTCGTTTCGAGGCGCTGCAGTGCGTGGAGGCTCTGCAAGCGGAGTCAGCTCTGAAGGGTCGATCCTCTCACCATCCAGAATGTGGGCTGCCGCCAGTGCCCCCTCTGGGGACACAAACTCACAAAGTCCCATGCCCTGAGACTTGCCATCTTCTCGGAAGATACGAAGTCTCTTCACGGAGCCAGCCCGTTCGAAAACGCGCTTGAGCACTCCCTCACTGACCCTTTTGGGGGCATTGTGAAAGAAAACACAATGCCTGCGCGCGGCCTCTTCGCCATTCTCGTCGAAGGGAGGCGGGGGCGGTGGTGCTGAGGAGGACAGGCGCTTCACCAACAAAGGCTTCACCTCCTCCTCCAAGGGAACTCCAACCACATCGATTGAACTAGCGCCCTGCACTACAAGAGTTTATGTATTCAGGATGCCCTCTATACAGGTATGGGGTGCCTATGCAGGGCCCTACACAAGCAGGCGGCCTGTCCTCCTCGACATCCTCCGCGGGACCTGTAAAGACACGTCGCCGCTGTTCGGGCGCCTCCACAGGCTCGAAGCAAGCAAAAGAGTGTCATCCTGATTGTTGCTTGCTCGATGACTGTATAATTTATAATCTGTTTTAAGGCTCGTCTCAGATTCCCGTGGATATACTACCCCTGATGACGGGTTCTACCATACTGCGGCTGTTTTTCTGTCTGTGCATGTCATGTAGTAATATAGAGTACCACGAGTATTACACGCATCTGGCTTTGGCAATGCTACTTGCCATTGCTCAATGTGTCTACGTACATTCCCATGTGCTGAACATCTTGTGCTCTTATGGTCTGAAAAGGACTTTTCTGCAGCCACACAGACCATATCCTATCAGCCAACCTATCAGCAATAAAGACTATGCCAGTGTGAGTGAGTCGGGGAGAGACAGAAGGAGGAGCGCTGCTTTTGGGACCCCTTTCAGGCTATTGGCTGCACTTCAATCGGCACCTGCTCACGGGAAACACATCTCATACACTTCAAATTGACCTGGACGTCCCTAAACCCTAAGGCCCTAAGGGCCCTAAAGCTGCTCCTGTCAAGACACTGTCCATGTAGGACGAAGCGACACGCAAGTGCAAACGCACGCGCTTTGAAGTGAGGCCCCCGAGCCCTCTGTTGATATGTATGAAAAGAAAGTAAGAATCGATCTGTCTACGTACATATATATATATATATGTATATATAATTATGTGATTGGTGTTCTCTCTTTCTCTTTCTATATATATATATATCTCTCTATCTGTGTGTATATATATATACACACACACAGATGATACCTGAAATCAAAATACGACCACACATCATCGGAGAGTCCGGAGCCCGAGCCTTCTTCTCTCGCAGGACCACGGCACCTCCCTCCTTTCTCGCCAGGGTTTTTTTCAGTGTAGGTTTCGACCGTGTCGCGTGTCGCATTCCAGGCCGAGGGCTAACGGTTTAGATCGGTCTAGGGTTTAGGGTTTAGGGCCTAATGCTTTAAATCCCAAAGACGAACTTCTCTTTTGTGTCTGCCGATTTCAGAACGGAGGTCACAAGTTCATGCATCTACAACTGCCGTCTTCCGGCAAGGCCACAAGTTCATGCATCTACAACTGCCGTCTTCCGGCACGATTTTTCGGATTCAGGATACGTTATCATGCCGAATCTGACTCAACGTACTCACGCCTCTCCGCCTCGAGGCCCAGCCGTGCACAATCCAAAGCACGCAGCGGCCGACAACGACACAAGATGCGAGGTACTTAAAGAGGCTCGAGCTACGACGCTGTAGGCTGAGGGGACCAATCAATACATCCCAGAATTCCACAACTTGAAACCCAACACACCTGAAGCAAGCACTATGCTGCCAACGCACAGAGATCTGTATCATCTGTATCATGCAGAATGGCTCATTGCACAAGCAAGTCCTCGCGCGGTTTCAGCGCAAAACGCGGCTGGAGCCTCGCCTGAGAACGAATCACTTCTTTGGCCCCCCGTCTTCTTCCTTCAAGATTTAGGTTGGCGGGCCTGGGATTTCATTCGGGCATGTTCTGATGAGGTCTCACGGCGTGGAGTTCGGCAGTCGCACAGGCCTGTAGCGTCCAGTGAGGTCAAGGCATGCACACTCTGCGAGTTTGTGCCGACCTGTGCACCGACTCCCTAGAAACGACGACCTTAGCAGCCTGCTAACACAAAGAAATGCTTAAAGCTCTCAGAGCATTTGTGCGGCACTTTTCCTGTCGGTCTGATGGCGAGCTGTGCTATTTGTGCGCTTCTTGAACTCTTGTTCGTGCGTCAGGACGACTTTGGTTCGGACATGATTGATGTGCACGACAGCAGCATGCTTAGCCCTTAGCTTCCTGAGTCACGGCTCGGGTCTGTTCTACAATCAGCTCCCGGAACACTCGGAAGCTCATGTAGGAGCTCACCACGCCGCCGAGGATCAGCGTGGAGGCGATGATGAACTGCTGGGTGGCCACTGAGTGACCCCAGTGGAACTCGTTCGCAAGCAAGCTGGAAACCATAAAAATCATGTACGTGGCGGTGGCCAGCAAGGCAATCTCACTCCGATTCCATGCCGGAGTATGATACGGCTGGGCTACACCATAAAGCATCAACGAGGAGAAGACCACCCCACCTAGACAACCCATCTGAAGAGCCGGTGCAGATGCAATGGGGAGCATGGCTCCGATCAAGGTCAAGAGCGTCTTCCTCACCAACCGCTCCGTCTCAAAAAGGGCATACATCTCCTTGTACTTGCTCGTCAGGAAGACAACATGACTTGGAGGAGGAACCTCCTTCGACATGGAAAGGCGGACCCATGCCAAAAGGGCGAGAGTCAAGAAAAGGATCAGGCCGGCGCACACCTGCACGAAGCCTGCACCCTTCGAGCCCTCCGGCAGAAACGGGCAATGCAGGCTCTCGAGGCCGGAGCCGTCGTCCGGCTCGAGGCGATAACATACCATGTACTTGCCAAAATCTGCAACGATGCTGGGCAAGAAGCAGTTCAATCCAGCAACGAGAGCAAGACGAGAGTCCTTTACCAACGACAGGATTACCACTAGGACGGCTGCCACCGTGACGTCCAACACATGCGAGCTGCCGAGAGTCTGCTGAAAGCCGATGTAGGACAGCAAGCACTGCGAGGAGGCGAAGCCAAGGGAACCTTGGCCAGACCCGGTGTCAGCCACAACCATGGCAGCACCAAACAAGAAAGTTATGGCATTGCTCTTCAGGTCCTTCGCGGTATTGGTCTGCATCACCGCTGTGAAAACCATGGTCGATATAGTGGCGAAGGCCATCAGCTGATTCAAATAAATGCTGCTCTCCTTCAAGTCGCCAGCGCTTTTGGCGCCGGCACTCGTGGCTGTGAGGCCGAACAGGAGAAGGCGCTGGGAGAGGAAAAGGATCCACTGCAATGCCTGCACAAGTCTCTCGTCACTGCACCTCGTGCAGGAGAGCACACTGCTGTCGGCCTTTGCATGGCCGGTTGTGCACGCAACACAACCTGGGCCATTGTAGCCTTCAGCGCACATGGGGGTTCCAGCCGGCAATTGACCGCCAGGGCAGGCAGCCTCGTTTGGGCAATGGAAGCTGCGGCTGACATTGGTGTGCTCCACCATCGTCCCACTCTCCATCTCGAAGTGGCTGGAAAAGCATTGGCGTGCTTTGTCAGGGCAGTGAAGGCATGGCTCGCTGCTGCCGAACAAAACCTGTGTGTAGCCCTCGGCACAGACCAAACAGCCCTGATCGAACGAATTTAAACCGGTGCCAGTTCCTGTGCCCACCGGGCATCGGAACCCAGCCACATGCGCTGTCTTGGCACGGAATCTACATCGGCTGACATTGGTGCAGTCCAGCACATCATCCAGATGCAAAGTCTCCGCTGTCTCGATTTGGACACCGCCAGATTGAGCGTGAAAATGAGCTGATTCGATTGCAATGCTACCTGCAGCACTGATGTCCACCCCATCGTTACCTGTGTTATCAGTCATGAAGAGCTGCTTGAGTTGCAAGTCAGCGATGCTGGAAGTCATCATGAGAACCGACGCAGTTCTGGCCCGACAGCGCTCGAAACTCAGATTTGCGATAGCTTGTTGTTCACCAGCCTCAGACAATATCCCGCCACCAAATGATTTGGCCGTGCAGTCCTGAAAGAGCAAAGAAACTCCGCAATGCAATTTCCCATCTTCTTGGACATGAAGCCCACCCCCTGCTTCAGCACTGCAGGATCGAAACTGGATGGAACCGTTCGAGAATAGCGCCCGGGCTGATAGGCCTCCACCAGCTTGTTGCAATGCCGTGCATCTCTCGAAGCGAGTGTGGCCACCTGCTTGTGTGTGTGTGTGTCCATATGCTGGAGCTGTCGACTCAGTCGATACAAGCCGAGTGAGTAGCTGTTTAGGGGACGCGAAATTTTCGCTATGACGCAGTGAAACGTTGCTTGCAACAATCGCAGGGGCATGTCTTCTCCCCATCTTCTGACTGTGGTGCGGTGCACAATGTGCACGAAGCAGCGAAAAGCTGCAAGTGTCACGAGGATGCGAGGGCGAGGTCGATCGCTAATTTTCGACAGCAAAAACCTGCGACGTCGCTAACGGATCATGGATGCCATGTTGGTTGATGCTCGTGGTGCGGTTTTATCAACATGCTTGTGGCTGAGCTGTGCCTTCATTTCGCCAGTGGCAGATTGTGATCCCAGGGGATTGCAAGGGTTCCGGATTTACGCATCAAGATGTGTGCGATTGTGCGTTTTGTTTTCTGGGATTTGCTTGACTATACAGATAGGACTTAGGCACCAACATCTAAATCTATAATTCAATGCTTGCAATTAACTACCGTCCCAAGACATGTTAAGGTCTCTGGCCCAGCATGGCCTTTTCGATGTCAGCTGTTGCCAGCCAGCTTTTCTTTACTGCTACTCGTGATTTGTGCCAGCAGAACATCTCCGTTTAAGAACATCTCCGTTTAGGGTTAAGGACCTTGAGGAGGCTAGGGCTAGGGTCTATCAAGAAACATCTGTTGGGTGGGACGAAGCCCTTCGAACTGACAACAGTGTTTGTTCAGGCATGAAGGTGCATGTTGATGGTATCGGCGCTCACTTCCTGCGAATTTCTTTGGCATGGGATGTGGTGGCGGGCTGTACAGGAGGTTGTCCAGTGCGTGGAAGGGGGGGGGCTATGCACTGTTATCAGATGCTTCGCAGCGGTAGCGGGTAGTGAAGAATTTCAGGCATATGATCTTCCTGCAAAGTGCTAGCTTGCACGACATTTTCTCCGAAAAGCTTCGGCGGGTTTACAGACCTGTAGTTTCCGTATGCACCTAAGGTTCCATCTGCAGAGCTGTGCCCGTTGTTCGCTTTTGTTTGGGCCAAGATTGACATCTCCAGCCCTGGTTCGGGTCTCCAGCCTTCAAAGACGACGAATACCATTGATTCAGCACCGGGCAAGATTCCAAGAGGTTTGCTGTGGCTTGGGTTCGGCTGCACATGCGTGGCGCTATAAGAAGACTGCTGTGACTATGCGCCCATGATCGCCCACGGACATTGCTGCACGTGCATTGCATGAGGACAGCACGGCGACTCGGCATGTGCAAGTATCAAATGATGCCAACATAATCTTTAACATGGCTCGTTTCGATAAACTACGAGGATATGTTGAACATTATGACTGAAGACAATAGCAGCAATTGCTGGGCACAATAAAACTAACATCAAGATATCATGTGTGCAATTCTACAAACACATAAATGTGTGAGTAAGCAATCAAGTGCCCAATGAAGGAGTGTCACAGAAGCAATGACTTGACAGCTTACTGGTGCCTTCGCAAAACCAACAGCCACCACCATGATGATCATCATCATCATCCTCGTCGTTCTCAGCATCGTCATCATCATCATCATCATCATCGCCATCGTCGTCAGCATCGTCATCATCAGCGGGCTACCACGATCACCTTCACGATCCCAACCACAACCATCATCGTGATGTGCACACGGCGAATGCGTTTGTGGTAAAATTGGGGGGGGGGGGGGGGGGCAGGGGGTGTGTATGGGCATTTGATACTGTTGCATAGAGCCGATCCGGCGCTGTTACTGAGAAGGCTTGTTGCATAGATGAACAGCTTACGGACAAAAAACAACACACACCAAACACACACACACACACAAACAACTCAACAAAGCGACACCCCACCTGCGCCCTGAGCGAATGTGGCATCGGCGAACATGCCGCCACCGTTCCGCACAGCGGTGCAATTCACGAACTCAGCCTGGCTGTCTTTCTCCTGAAAGAAGTTGGTTACGTAGAAGCCTCCACCTGCCTTCGCAAAGCAATCCTCTGCATGCAACTGGCTGCTCATGTTTTGGATAAGATCGCCACGAACGCGGAGACCACCACCGATGACTTCTGCATTGCAACTCGTAAATCTGGAAGAGCTGTGTCCCTGTTGGTGCAAACTCGCGTTAACGAAAATCCCGCCGCCCTCTTTTGCAGAGCAGTTCTCCAAGATCGCAGAGCTGTGGTCTCCTTGATGAATATCGGCACTCCACGCACCCCCACCGCTTTCCTTGGCACTGCAGCTTGTAAATCTCGCCAAGCTGTGCTCTGTTTGATTAAGGCTTCCCCCGATGAAAACGCCGCCGCCGTGGGTTGCCGCACACTGGTCCGCATGAAGCCAGGAGCCAAAGCCCTGCACAATGTCATCCTCAACGTCAAGACCACCACCTCTCTTCTCCGCCCTGCAATTGCTAAACCGCACAGAACTGTATTCCCTTTGATGAAAGCTAGCTCTGGAAGCACTGCTGAGGATTGTGTCTGGGCGGGACAGATGAATACCACCACCATAGGTTGCTGTACAGTTCTCGGCTTCGAAGGAGGAGTTCAAGTGCTGGTGCACTTGTTTTGCGTGCAGGCCACCACCGAACGTTGCCCTGCAACTCGCAAAACGTACTTTGCTGTGGTTGTTCTGGTGAAACCTTCCTCTAACAAAGGCGCCGCCGCCACCGGTGTCAACAAGGGAGCTCTTTGATAAACAATTCTCGGTATGCAGGGCGGAATGCCAGGTTTGGTAGAAGTCTGAGGCATGCAGGCCTCCACCTGCTGCTACGGCCATGCAGCTCCTGAAGCGTGCAAAGCTGCGCTCTTTTTGATGAAACCTTCCGGTAACCAAGATGCCACCACCCGTAGTGGCACGGCAGTTCTCAGCGACGAGCACCGTGTTCAAGCCTTGGGTGTATAATGCAGCATGCAGGCCGCCACCGTCGTGCCTCGCTCTGCAGTTCGTGAAACGTGCAGTGCTGTGGGCTTCCTGGTCATAGCTTGTACCGACAAAGACACCTCCGCCGTCACGTGCTGAGCAGCTATCTGCGTGAAGCGATGCATTCGAGATCTGGGTGAAGTTCTTGTCAACATATAGGCCACCACCCTCTTCGGTAGCTGCACAGTTCTCGGCATGAAAGGAGGACTTCAAGTCCTGATAGACGTTTCCAGCCCTCAGGCCACCACCAGACTTCCTCGCGCTGCAGCTGCTAAAACGTGCGCTGCCGTGGGCCTTCTGATAAAAGCCTCCCTCAACCGATGCACCGCCACCGATGTTTGCTGAGCAGTTTTTTACATGAAGAACTGAGTGCGAACTCTGCGTAAAGGTGTTGGAAACGCGTAGGCCACCACCAAATTTCTTCGCCCAGCAGCTCAACAAATGGGTTGTGGCATAGGCTTCTTGCTGAAAGCTTCCAACACAAACACCTCCGCCGTTGTTGGAGGCGGAGCAGTTCGTCGCATGAAACGAAGCATTGAAACTCTGGGAGAAATTCTCGCGAACGCGTAGGCAACCACCATTTTTGGCTCTGCAGCTGGCACAAACTACGGAGCTCTCGCTTTGCTGATGAAAGCTACCTCCGACCCAGGCACCACCAACTGGCAGTTGTCAAGCTGCAGCGTGCTGCCACCGGAAACCGTGACGTTGCCATTTGTACGAATGGCACCTCCTCTGCTCTGCGTGGCCTTGTTAACACAGCCAGAGAAGCTTGCATGCCCTTTGATCAGCAGATCTCCATGGACTGTAATACAGGGTCCGTCCATCTCCGCTGCGGCTATAATATGCACGTCACCCTTCAGAAGGAGGTTGGCTTCAAAAACCAACGGCGACTTCAGAAGCACCTTCAGCCCGAGATCTCCATGCCATGTACAGCTGCTGTCGAAAGGAGCGCTCAGGTTCACAAGTGTGGCCTCTCCTGAAGTGGGGAGGATGGCACACGGCGGAGATTCATTTGCGTCAGGTCCAGCCACTGGCGTAAAAACGGCATCTTCACTGGAGCTGAGACCGCTGATGGACATTACGGAGGTTTCCACTCGGACTGCGCCGCAAGCAAGCACTAGTCCCAGGAGGACCACGGCGCGTGTGGACGGAGCCATTGCATGGGGGAGCTAGCCGCACCTGCATGGATATGTACAAAAAGCAATCAGGCGAGAGCTGCTGCCTCTGGGCCGAAGCCCGAGCTGCAAAGGCATAGCCATGATGGAATGTTTCGAGATTAAGACAACTTTCAGGAACGCGGGGAAGCCGCATCCTAAGCCCCGGCTTATCGATGCTTCACCGTGGCATACCATGCACATACATACATACATACTTACATACATACATACATACATACATACATACCATACATACATACATACATACATACAGACAGACAGACAGACAGACAGACAGACAGACAGTACATACAGTACAAACAGCACATACATACATACATACATACATACATACATACATACATACATACATACATACATGCGTACATGCATACATACATACATACATACAAACATACATACAAACAAACATACAAACAAACATACATACATACAAACAAACAAACAAATATACATACATACATACATACATACATACATACATACATACATACATTACACACATACATTACATACATTACTGACATGACATGACATGACATGGCATGGCATGGCATGACATGCCATACATGACTTACATGACATACAAGCATACATACATACATGCATACATACATTCAGACAGACAGACAGCCAGACAGCCAGACAGACAGACAGACATAAGCACATACATACATACATACAGACAGACAGTACATACAGTACATACAGCACATACATACATACATACATACATACATACATACATATATATGTATACTATACACATATATGTTATGACTATGTATTTACTAGGGCCTTACAGCAAAATAACAAATAAAAACAAATAACATCATATCATATCACAACATATAATGACATGAAATGTCATGCCCTATCATATGTAACATATATATATATACATATACATACATCAGCATTTACATATACATGTACATATGCATATACATGTACTTACATGCATATAGATAAATAAGTGAAACCCGATATACATAAAAAAACAAATCAATAAGCAAATACTTATATATATATACATACATATATATATATGTGTGTGTGTGTGTGTGCGCGTGTCTACATATACACATACATACACCGAAAATCCGTCATTCGAGGACTCCGGGTATTCTTGTTTGCTGTTGCTCAGATTAGCTTCAGATGCGCACCGATGACAAGCATTGACAAGCGGGGGCGGAGCAGCAAGGCCTCCAACGCACCTCTGACGTCATATTTTGCTGGGAGCAGTTCATCTTGCTCAAACTCAAGTTCTTCGATATATGTCTTTGTGGACTCTAATTACACTCACCCGCACAGAAGACAGCGGCCTACCTTGTTCCCCTGCTGCGAGAAGGCCGTAAGCGGCCGCTTCATGGCATCTGCGGTGCTTTGATTCAAACGGGTTGAGCTACGGGCTGGGGTTTGTTGGGCGACTGTGCTTGCCACTCCGGGAGAACAAATCCCGCTTTCTGAAGTCAAATGCTGGCAAGTGTGACACAACAAAGGAAGCCGAGTTCCCTGGCTGCTTCCCGGTGGTTACCCCAGCTCCCTTTCTCGTAAACTTCGATCTGATTCTATCTGGTTCTGGCTGCAACATGTAACGTTGCATGCAAAACTCTACCAGAAATCTGTCATCTACTGTGGTGAACGATGTGGTGCCGTGCGGCCCTGCGTAGATCTTGAGCAAGTAAGTGTGAAACAAGCGCCTTGAACCGAATGGGGCCCGTCGCCGTGCGAATGCACATGAACTTGGTATCAAGGCCTGTACTATGTTCAATCATAGCAAGGATGATGTAGACGGTGGTAGCAATGACGACCACACAGCAGTACTCGATGCAAGGCCGATAGCGATCAGCATGCTGGCCAGTTTCCAATGCCGATAAATCGGACTGGAAGCGAACGCTCGTGCCTCTGTGACATGATGCGCCTCTTGATGCCACTCCCATGAAATCCGTGGCATTTGATACTGAGGGGAAGTACCCCTTCTAGGACATCATGAAGAGGTTCAGGGTGTCTTAACCGGAGTCCTTCCTGAGTGCTGCGCTATCTACGCTCGTAAAGACTCTGATCCAAAGCACGAACACGGTCAACCAAAAGCCTGGATCCGGCAGTGCATCTGCAGGGTTTAAGGCTTGGCTAAGCCAGAAAGTGTACTCGTTTTACCCACGTCCGGAGGAAGCTTATATGAATAGAACAAATGACAGACTTACCCTAAACCTGAACCCTGGACACTGACTTGCTGGGATCGCAACTTTGTGCCGCCCAGGGCCGAAAGGATTCGAACCTCGGCCAAAACTGCGCGCTTAGAAGGGAGGTGTAATTTTACACCAAGGAGGCTCTTTGTAATTGACATGCTGAGAATCCTAGATTTTGTCGGGACCTGGAGCCTGGGCCGCCTTTCCTGGGCGCTGAGGGCTAAAGTCACGAGCAAGCCGGGCAGTAAAACCGATGTACTGCCAGCATTTGTGGTGACTCAGATAACGTCGAAACAACATCACGACCAAAATCGGGCACATAGCCTTGCTTCAGGACATCGTTGTTGAAAGTAATCTGGTTTAAGCTTGGGCAAAACTCAAGAGGGGGTCACGGGTCGGCAAGCCAGAGCGTAAGTGCCTGGCTCCTGCTGGCGGGCCGCGTCTTCGGGGCCGGGCCGCCCAAGCCAGCCACCCACCTTGGCAGCGAGAAGATCGACCGCAGGGCAAGGACTTCAGCCTATCAACCTTTAACCGGATAGGGGTGTAAGTGTCTGTGGAGCACGCTGTGTTGATGCCTCGTGGATCGCACTGCCTCGTCGGATTCATGTTCTGAGGCATGGACAACAATCTTATCTTGTTTGCTATAATCGACAGAGACTTCGGGTTCAATCCATCTTCCGGGAGACTGATTCACAAACATCCGAAAACCTTGCAGTTTAACGATGCCCGTCTCAACTGGTCTAACTTACAGTCTCTAAATAAATGGGGAGCCTGAACCCGATACTGCCCTATACTACCTTAAACCCGGCCCCCATACTATAACAAGATACTACTGTGAAGCCAGTTTACTACATGATACTATACATAGACTGTACAGCATAAACTCAGCTTACTATGCCACATGCTACTCTAAGCCCTCGACGGAATACTGCAAGAACTGGCGTCTGAGATCCGATCCGAGCGTGCGATCCTGGAGGACACTTCGCGCCAGCCATCTCTGATGGCTGCCCCCAGCGTCTGAGTCGAAGGAAAAGCACAAGCCGCCAAAGAGTGGGACTTAAGTGGTGTAACAATTCCGGGCGAGGGAGTGGGAGTCGTCGTCGACCGTCGTAGTCCTAGAGTTGTAGTATACAACTGCACAGTCGTCAAGGCAACAGTGGGCGCAGTGAGGGTAGCAGTAGCAGCAGATTAGATTACAAACATCAGGACAATTGAACTGCTGCGGGCCTGCTACGTTACGTACGACTACGACGACGACGACGACGACTACGACTACTTCTGCTACTACTACTCCTCGTTCTACTACTACTCCTACTACGACGACGACTACTACTAGTACGTCTGCTACAGCATTCTTTCTCTGCCTTCTTTTCTTCCAGTACAGCATGACTACCTACGACCACTGCCGCTGCTGCGGCTGCTGCTACTGCTACTCCTGCTAGTGCTGCTGCTATTGCTGCTACTACTGCCACGACTGCTGCTATGCAATTGCTACCGCTACTGCTACTGCTGCTACTGCCGACGACGATGACGACGACGACGGCTGCGACTACCACTACGACTGGTATTGCTACTGCTACTGCTGCTACTGCTTCTCCTGCTATTTCAGCTGCGACTACCACTGCTGCTGCTGCTGCTCCCTATGCAAGTACTACGAGCACGACGACAGCGACGACTACTACTTCTGCTCTGTCTGATTCGAATCCTACTCCTTCTCCTTCTCGTACTTCTACTTTAAATCTTCAACCACCACTACGTTGATCATCAACATCGATTCAGCCGCACACTCGGAGACAGGGAACACAAAACAGTGTGCGACGGTGCAGATGTAGATCTGTAAGGCACTGTAAGGTTTTCGCACATTCAATGACCCTATAAGAAGCTTTAAGTTTAGGGTCGATACATGATTCGGAAGAGTTGGCCAAGAGGTCTTTGAAAAGAGCTTGGGCTACGGAGCTTAAGGAAGCTGCACCGGCACCCCGTCAAAAGAACCTGAAGACCTAAAGCAAAAATACCAAAGCAGGAGTGCTACCCCAACCGGAGTCAGCAATTTCGGAAAGCCTGGCAATACATGAGCTCCGCCGTACCCAAAATCATCATATGTATGACCCTAATTAACCCTAACAGCCCAAAACCCTTCCCGAGATCGCAACATAGGGCGCTGGTCTCTGCGGTGAATGGCCGGGAGCAGGGCCGAAGACGCCAGCTAGCCGCTTGGGAGTTTTGAGTTCAAATGCTTTGATAACGTCGCTGTTTGGCAAGGTGGGGAGTTTTTGTAGATTTCCAGTGCTCTGTGATCACGCCATGTTCTTTTCCATATCATCCATATCCACGATCCGGCCATGACCTGGTTCACATTGAAGACACTCAACAGGGTGCGTATGGTGGATTGCGAAATCATGCATGGAAAATTCCTCTGGTTTTGACGCCAACTGGGATGTTGATGCTTGCATCTGCAATCTTGCTGTCCTCATGTTTGCGACAGAGAACCTGGCTGGGACGGCTGCACCCCAAATCAGAACCTCTTTGCAGGTTGTAGGCGACGAAGATCAAGCGGACTCCGAAGCAGCCCAAAACGTTAAAACCCTAAACCACAAAACCTAAAACCCTAAACCCTAAAACCCCAAAACCCTAAACCCTAAAACCTTAAAACCCTAAACCATAAAATTTAGATACCCCAGACTTGGGCCCCAGCCTCCTCGGTCCGAGGCCATTGCCGAGTTCCAACGAAAGGGGAACTGCTGATTAAACAACCGGGGACGGCATGCGGTCATGCGGGTAATCTGCAAGGCTTTTGAAGGTAGGGCTGGGTGGTTAGACCGTCTGACGCATTTTGCGTTGCTTCTCTTCCTATTGTATTTCGTCACTGCTGGATGCAGTGGTCAAGATGAGTTTTCAGCTTGAGGAGCTGTCTGCTGAGTAAGTTGGCATCGATTGCCCTAAGCTCGTGCTCAAAGCCGGACGACACATCAGTTTGTGCAAGCATCGTCCTTGATCTCGCAGGAGTACACGCTTAGAGTTTAATTGCATACCATACGAGTACCAGACAAATGGACGTACGTCTTGTCTTGGCATCGTTTGTATCAAAACCCAAAACGAAAGATGTATCCACACAAGTGTGCAGGTAGATCTGTACATTGATTATGCGTATGAACATGGGTTCTGCGTTCTTGCCGGGGAAATCATTATTTCCGAACATAATGCTGCAATTGCTGGTGCCATATGGCTGCTTTGAACCTCTAGTGTTTAGGAATTAGAAGTTTAGTGTGTAGACCACAGGTTTGGTTCAATGAAATGTGTGCTGTCAGAGTGTTCCCAGATGCTCCCAGCCTTCGTCCATCTGCACACATACACGCATGTTAAAGTGGCCGCTTATCACAATGAAAATTGCAGCAAGCTGCAATCAAAACACAACATAAGGACACACGCAGCCACGCCTGTATGCTTGCATGCCATGCATGCATGCATGCCTGCAGGTATGTATGCACATATGACCCGCCCAAAAATACTTCGTTGCATACGGCTACGGCCCATACGACACTCCCGATGGCGAGTACTAACTCACTGGCGTGCTTCGGTATGTCTTCCCATGTGTGCTTCTTTTCCATTACAAGATTGCTGCAAAAGCGCGGCACAGGCGTCAAGCCCAATTCTTGCAACAGCTGGTTGGCTGCATTTCGCGTTGGAGCTGCAGCAGCCGACTAGATCCTGGATCCAAGTCCGGAATTAAAGATTCTAGGGTGATTCAAGAACATGAAACAAGACTGCTGAGTTCTCTTAAGGCAGGTCCTTTGACCCAGAGCCCTCGATTTACACACAGGCTGCTCCGTCACAGTGCCGCTCCCTCCAAACTGCTCCTGGCTGGCATATGCTGGCATGGGGAACCTATGCCTGAAACAAGCTTGAGGCTAATAGAGATTTACTGGCTTGTGGGCCGAGTTGCTCCGCTTTTAAGGCTTCCGCTGAGATGTTGAGGACTTGAGCAAGATTTGAGATCGGTGGGAGGGCAACAGAAGTTTCAGAAGCCACGCGCCTTTGGAACACATCCCTCTGGGGCTTTCACATATGAACTACCAAACCTTCTTGAATAGTCTTGCAACTAATCCATGAGCCTCAACAGCACAGCCACCGGTGAGCCTGACGCGCATGCTCAATCTTTTCCTTTTTGCGTGCGCTCTTTGCCAATGCATGCCAATGCATTGCACCGACGGGAGCTTTTAGAAATTATAGAACTAAGAATAGCAGGGCCTGTCGCACGTTTCAAACGTGCAGTTCCCAGGAAATGCAGTCTTGGCGAGCATCCCTAGGCATCACGCCTAAACTTGCGAAGCGGCTGTCATAGAAAATGCAAGCTGCAACTCCTCTCGTGGATTCCTCCAGACTCCAAAGCATAAACCCGTCACACCTGAGTCTTTGCATATGTCCTAAACATCGATTTTGATTGCTGGTTGCATCTCACGAATCTATGATGAGTCTCGGAGGATTCTTTACAGTGATGGCTATTATTATTATTATTACAATTATTATTGCTATTTTTGCTAATATAATAATTATTGTTATTATTATTATTATTATCATTATTCGTATTCTTCTTCTTATTATTAGATTGACAAACACGTCCCAGCATTGTTCTGAATGCTCATCCCCTACACCTAGCACACACTCGAGTGACCTTCAAGTCGCTGCAAGGTAGTATAGCACCTACTTTGAAGCCTCTAGGCGCCACATGCAAAGTTGCAATGCCTCGTGGATGGCAACTGCAATGGTACCCTTCTTGTCCGAGACCACGGGCAGACGTAAATCTTAGCGCTTTTTTTGCACAGGCTTGATTGCAGCTCGCCCGGCCATCTAAGCACTGACCCCTGGACAAGAGAGGTCGACTCGACTGTGGGACGGAGCCTGTGCGTTTGCACAGCTCCTGTCGAGCAATCCGCGCCATCTGCCGACAAGCACTCGGAAAGTATCCTTCGTAGAACAGGTTTGCATGGCTCTATGCAATGCATGGTCTGAGGCTTTCCTGCTTATACCCGTGCTATCCGATTTGTCAATTTGTCAAGCCGTCGGGCCTTGTAGATTTATAGAAAAACGAGCAACGAAGCTTTGACTGAGTCATCCTCACGTGCCCACGGGGCTTGACTTATGCTTGCAGATTCTGACGCCAGAGGCTACGCGCCGTGCCTCAATCCGCGTGCATGTTGTCGCGCGGGCACCGAAAAGCCGGCTCACTCGTATAATTCACCACAAACAATCCATAAACAATGCTCTCCGAGCGTGCGGCCCTTCCTTGGAGCCGCCTCCCGTTTGTCTCATGGCTAAAGTTGCGAGATCCCCGCGTCTGACTGGGTGTGCTGCGCCTTGGCTGAAGACTCGAATGGCATTTCTGGGTATCCTACTCTATGTATACATACATACATACATACATACATACATACAGACACACATATATATACATATATTATATACACATATGAGCTTCAAGGGGTGTCCCATACTCTTTTGGTCTCTAGCAGCTCCGGCTGCGGGACCATCACGTAGTTACTGACCTTATTTGGGGTCCTTCGGTGTGCAGGTGGTGCCATTGCACAGTAAAACACCACCACCACCGCCACCACCACCACCACCACCACCACCAAAAGCAAAAGCAAAAGCAAAAGCAAAAGTAGCAGTAGCAGTAGCAGCAGCAAGAAGAACAGGGCTTCTACATCACGTGTGCATGTGAATTCCTACATACATACACAACACGCGAACACATACATTTAACACGTGTGTGCGTGTGTGTGTGTGGTGGGTGTGTGCGTGTGTGTGTGTGTGTCTGTTTTGTATGTCTGCATGCACACATGTATTTGCCTGCACATGCAGACACAAGTGCAAGACTCCAGTCATGTCAAGGAATGCCACTGGATCAAACTTGCTTGCAGCTCCCCTCACAAAGTCTTGCCTCGCTCGAATCGTTGGACCGCCCGCGCGGGTCCGGTCGCGGAGCTCCCACGCCCCGTGCCTGCGAAGTGGGATGGTTGTTGAAGGAACTGCTCCTGTACCGACAGGGCCCAAGAGGGGCCGGCTGAGGGTATCTCCCTTCACAGGCCCAGTGCTGGAGAAACCTTCTGCTCTTTGTTAGGATAGGGCAACCCTTTTCGTAGCAGCAAAAGCGTTTGAAAGGACCACCCCACCTCTCTCCCAGGAAACCCACATTCACACAGACCCTCTGGAACCCTGAACCTGGAAGGAAGCCCGTATCTGCAGAAGTCAAAGCATGAACTCTGGTGGCCTGCACGGCTTTCTTAAACCTCCAGACAGCACACAAAGCATAACTTGGAACGCCACAGCAGCAAGCACCACCCTGACTCTTCGCAGGAGAAACGGTGAGACACCTGAAAACGAAGTTTTAAGTCCTAAGACCCTGCATCCCTAAACCTTAAACCCTAAAACCCTGACCTAAACCCTACAAACCTAGCACAACGGTGTACCTGTGGGCGCAAGCACGGGCCCATGCGCGGCATCGACTTCGGAGGTGCCGGAGCTGGCAGCTCCAAAAGCCTGCAAAGGGCGCGGGGTGTGAAGGGGGGGAAAATGGGGCTTAGGCTTTATAGGGTTTATAAGCTTTATAGGGCCTGTAGGCTTTATAGGCTTTGTAGGGTTTATAGGGCTTATAGGCTTATAGGCCTTATAGGGTTTATAGGCTTTATAAGGCTTATGGGCTTTATAGGGCTTATAGGCTTTATGGGGTTTATAGGCTTTATAGGGCTTATAGGGTCGAAGTTCCAGGTCTGCGAGGCTTCAAGTGTCGTGCTCCCAGCCCAGCCCTCTAAAAAAAAAAAAAATCAATGCCGCTCATACCCAGGACAAAGGACATGTGCTAAAGCGACCAGAAGAGCTTTAAGTTATGATGTTAGGGACTTGACGGGGGTCACGCATGTACAGGTCTCTTTGAAGAAGGACTGTACGGCTAATATCCTATATGATCAGGACCAGGCCCTAGAAGCCCACCGCCCTCCCAAAATAAGCCTCCCCAAACAACAAAAACCCGCAACTCCTCTAGAGGCCCTGAATCCTCCAGGCTCTAAAACCCCCCTAAAAGCCCTAGCGACTGGGCTCTCTGTGAAGTTCAAGCGGCCTACTTCCAGCTGGCAGAAGAGGCTCCGGGGCTGGCTCCGGCCTGAAAGCTGGGATCCATGGGGTTTTTTGGAGCTTCGGGATTTCGAGTTCGGAGTCTAGGCGGCCTTTGCATGTGCTTTCGTGTCAGGCTCGGTTGGGTTTAGTGTATGGGAGATTGTCTGAGGCTTTTCTGCATCTAACAAAGGCAGAAGTTGGAAGCTCATGCCGGGGTTGGCCAGAAGCACACGGGGCTAAGTGCCAACGCAAAGCAGTGATAAGGGTCCAAGATGAAAACTGTGAGCAGGAGGGCATGTTGTTGCCCTAGGTTTTTTTCAGGACAGGAGGCAGAGCAAAGAACACACAAGACCTCAGTAAATGCAAACGAAGGCTTCGGTTCCTATTTAATTTGGCATAACACACTTCCAAGGACAGGGAAGTAGGCCGCAAGCCGCTGCAAGAAGTTGTTTCAACTGCGCGACACTGGGGTTTAAAGTTCAGGGCTTTAGGCTGGAATCCACGGCAAGCAAGTCCAAGTCCGTGAGCTTCAGTCCACAAGTCTGGTCAATACGAAACCCTGCAAACATTTGACAATCCGAGGAGGCAGGCTCTGCGAGATGCGCTTTCGGAGTTGGGTCAGGCGGCGGCATCTCCCTGTACTGGCAGCAGCAGATGCTTGCAGGTTCTAGGTTTCGCGGTTGGGAAACAGGGCGACAGGCTCTCGTCCGCACTGCATCTGCCAGCGGAATGTGCCGACCGACCAAAATAATTATAACCCCACTCCGGAGATCCCCAAAAAATTAGTCCACTTACTTCTGGTACGGAATCTGCGTACAAATCCTGTATGCGTAGATTCAGGCGTTTCGTGTTCTCTGCGACATCTGATTAGCTCCGGGCACCATATACCCTCAACCCAAGAACCGTCTTAAACAAAAATCAGGGTTCCATTTTCCGTTAAGGGTCTCCCGACAAGTGGATCCTTTCATGTGTTGCACTTGCACTCGACTAAGTCGGGCGAGGTAGCAAGATAAATCGTAATTGCCTCCTTGCTTTGAAACTTTGGCAAGCTTCATTTTCTAGCAGAAGTGCTAGTTTTCAAACTAGTACCAATCTTGGTATGCGCACCTACCGATGCTATTGCTCTATTGCGAACATTGTGACGGTTGGTCTTACTGCTGCTGCTGCTGCTGCTGCTGCTGCTGCTGCTGATATATATATATATGTAATAACTGTCTATCACTACGGCACCGACACAGAAAGCTGCATAGTCCGACGGTGCACGGAGCCTGTAAGCTAGAGTAACGCAACAACCTGGTCTTCAAAGCCCCGGGGTTCCCAACGTGGAACCGAGTAGCCTGGCCTCTTACTTCGGGTCCGTATTTTGAGGAAGGCATGTGAAGGAGGCATGCACTTGATTCAGAACCCTTGCATGGACGTTTGTGTTAGAGCCAGGTTTGCAGCGGGGCTGGGCTTAACATGATTCTGGTTTGTGTGTTGGTGGATGCCACTATAAACGGCTGGTCACGTGACAAAGCAAGAACTGAGAGTCTCTGGAAGACCACCGACTACCTCGACGTGGTTGCTGGTATCCATCAGCTAAAACCCTACTTCGTAATACCATTCCTTAGGTAGGTATCCTGTTAGTAAGGCACCACCTAACCCTATCAACCCTAAACTGGCCATAAACCTGATAATCTACCCCAGTTCAGGATTCAGGGTCACCGCACGCCTCAAGTGCAGGTTTGAAGCCTCAAACTTCCAAGGAATGACCGAGAACCACCCGACTTCAATGTTGCCGCTTCACGTCTATCAGGATGTCTTCTTATCACTCTCATCACGTCTCTTCTTCTTGCAGCTGCAAGTGCTACGTTTGTTCTCGTGATTTTGGCTATGCTCTTTTGCTGGCTCTTAATGAAAGGTATTTTCCCTTCGCTGGAGGCCTTGTCACGGTGCCCTCCTGTGGGCGTGGCGCCGCAGCAGCTGCCCGCAGTGGCACATCGTGCCTGAAAGCAACAGCTTCGGAAAGCGGTTTGAGGTCCCTAAACCCTAAACCCTGTGAGGC
The DNA here is from genome assembly GCA_905231915.1 of Symbiodinium necroappetens. Taxonomy (NCBI): domain Eukaryota; class Dinophyceae; order Suessiales; family Symbiodiniaceae; genus Symbiodinium; species Symbiodinium necroappetens. The sequence continues at coordinate 26,961 of CAJNJA010047474.1, read as the reverse complement.
TTTGGAGGCTTTAAATCTTTGTGCCAAACGCCCGCGGATGTCGGCTCTGGGGTTTGGGCTTAGGGCTTGACCCCCTCTACTTGGGCGTAAGGTTTTCACTTCTGAGCCGCGACCAACTGGCACAAATACCAACAAACAGCAGGACTGTTACTCACAGCTGGAGCTGTGCTGTCCAGGCTAAGCACCAGTAAATGCAAGCATAACCGCTCGTCCTGCCAGACCTTAGTATTCTCAGTTTATTCTGGGTAGTTTATCTCACTCTCGCTGACTGATACACATGCTTCAGGTTTCAGGCATCCAGAAGTGCACGGCGGTCGGTCCGGAAGTTGGCGCTTCTGACTTTCACTAGCATTTTCGATGCTAGTTTCACCGATCTTCTGCAGTTGGGATTTTCGGGAGGAAAGCATAACTAGATACGTAGCAAGAGCAAGAGACTTGCTGTGAAAACGGGTTGGACTGAAGGAATCCCTAATGTTACGAACCACCATCTTGCGTGCATCCGTGAGTGGCTTTGAGCTCGGAATAGTAATGATGGTGACCAAGGTCGAAACAGAAGCTTGGCACGCATGCCTAAACCCCATACTACCCCATACACTACAGAAACATCGTACGTACATTACCTAGCACACATGCAGAACTGACTTTTGACACTCACACTCGGGCAAGCCTGACTGGAGCTGTTCTGCAGAACTGACTAAGGTTTGTTCCGGAACCTTCAAAATTTCCCTTGACTGCAGGTTTCGCCTGGGTTCCAGGTGGTCTGGCCTCTGATCTGCATCCGCCTCACCGCATCCATGATCAGTGTCTTTTTGTCGCTCCTTTTTCGCTAGCAGGAAGCCCTGTAGCAAACACTGCTTATCACTTAGGATTCGAGGTCCTAGGGTGTGGTGCAAGAAGCATGGTCCTAGCGGCAGTTATTCTGACTATTGATATGAATCTACGTAACAAGTGCTCGTCGAAGTGACTGGTGGATGCAGGGGATACTGCATTGGGAACACAAGCAGCACTTCAGAAATCTTCAGAATTTGCGATGCCCGTCATATGACCAGTTCGTGTCTGGCCTAGCAGCCTAGCACAGGTGCGAGCGTCCCTGGCAAAGCAAATAAGTCGGAGTCAAGAAAATTGGCAAAGCCCGGACCTTCAGCGGCTTCTCCAAGGACACAACATCAATGGTCACAACCTCGCTTTTCATGTGGCAGGGCTATAACTCAAACCCAAGTGTGTCACGCTTGCATCATCTCCCACGGCCTCCTTGCCGGTTTCAGCATCCTTGCTGGTGTGTTTGCCGTCGGTGTCTAGCTTCTCCTGTCTCAAACATCACAATACCGACTTGGGAGCCCCTTCATAGTTGCTGAATAGATGTAAACCTCAGGGAAAGAAACTGCCGTCCTCGTTGCGTGTAGAGAGCCCAACCTTAACCATAGCTTCCGCGCAGGGGGAGCTCTTGCCGGCCAAGAAGAGCGGCAAGGATCCGCTATAGCCAGTTATGACATCACCGCCCTGAACCACGGCATGGAGCGTGCGTGTAGACCTCTCCGGACTCTCCGGGGCAGATGTGCTTCGGAATCAGAAGCCCAAGCACGGATATACGGTTCTCTTTGAGTGTCTGCTTTCATGTTCAAGAGATGCTGGCATCATACGTTGCATGCTATGAAGCGAGGTGAAGGGTCTCATGTGCAAGTATGAGAATGGTCTACTTGCTGGCTCACAGGTACCATCAAGCACGATTCACTGGGAACAAGAGTCATGACATGCATAGTTCCGGTCACGGTGCCAGCCTCCTTTGAAGCTCCACGAGCACAATCGTGAAAAACAGAACCTGCAAAGCACACACTTACCACCCCCCCACTCCCCCCCCAGTCGACACTTCGGGCAGAACTGCTCGAGACCTCGAGTCTAAGAAGAGCTTCTGCTGGGGCTGTAATTTGCCAAGTAGGCTGCTCTCCGAAGTAGCCGTGCTGCAATCCACAGCACCTAACCATAGAGACTGTGTAAATCTCCTGTGCCCGACACTTGAAGTTCAGCTCCCCTACATAATAGAGCTGCAGCCCGGGGGCCCCAAGACAAACAAGACTAACGCAAAAAAAGCAAAGCTACTGGTGGCTAATTTGCCGCTGCAGACCCATCTCCAAGTCCACGAATTGTAGCAAATGCTTGCAAGCTTCTATGCTGAAGGCGCTGGTAGCTTTCCGACGCTTATGTCTTTTCGAAAAGCTTCCACGTACTGCTGCTGGCATTCTCTCTCTCTGTCTCTGTCTTCTCCCCCAGGGCATGAGGGGTCGGTTAGACCCCCCGGCCAGTTGGCCCCCCACATTTCATGGGGTTTTCAGGGGGTGTGAAAAATCTGCTATTCTCTGTCTCTCTCTCTCTCTCTCTCTCCGTTCTTGTTTTCGTAGAAAGCATAGACGCTTACACCCTTGAAGAGATGCCCATACTGTCTGCTACTTACTCCGATTCTGGTTACACGGACTACACTATGCCTTGTTGACGTGTCCACCTCAACCCTGTATCCTGCATAAACCCCAACACCCCGAATCCGTGTCCCTTGCACCCAACACTCTATAAAGTCTAAACCCTCGAGATTGACACATGCTTCTATGGTCCTAAACGTCCTGAACGTTAAACTCAGCCCGCTGTAACTGCTAGGCTCGAGCCTGGCCGGCCTAGCCAGACCTCCTATGCACCCCAAACGCGAAGCATCTGAATCCTCAAGGCGAAAGCCCAAAAAGCTTTCATGCCTAACACACACGTAACCCTAAACCCCAACCTGCCTGATTCTTCGTTACGAGGATGGCGGCTGTAGAGCCGAAGGTGTTCCCGGAGTCGGAGACCATCTTCAAGTTCACAGAACCTAAGGCCATATAATAAGAGTAGTAGTAAAAATAATAGTAGTAATAATAACAACAATAGTAATAATAGTAAAAATACTAAGAATCGTAATCATAGTAATAATACGTGGACAGTCATATTTCCCCGAGTAGTAGGACCCTGACTTAGAGACTGAAAGAAACCACGAAAAGAGGCCCTATCTTGACGACTTTACGACGCCTCCCGAGCTCACCCCCTCGGCAGAAATTCAGACTCTCCGGAAAGCCCACAGTCCCGCAAGACATGAACAGCTATGGTTTAGGGTTTTTGACACTCACACTGGTTTAGGGTTTAGAGTTTATAATGCAAGGTTTAGGGTTTTTGACACTCACACTGGTTTTTAGGGTTTAGGGTTTATAATGCAACCAAAACCAAACTCATTAAACTTTGGGGGGCCCTGAATCGAAGAAGCGCTGTCTTCAACTATAAGCCAGAAACTGACCCCTGATGCGTAACCGGGCGTAACCGTTCAAACAAAATCAGTCGAAATTACAGCATGACAAGGGCATCGTTTTATAATCCGAAGTACGTGTCTACAACAACCTTGAATGTGTAATACTTTGAAGGCACTGGAGTGATCGCCGAAGACCTCCACAACAACAGTGACAGCCAGGCGCGAGTCAAGCTTCAGGGCTGCATGCAGCTGTTCTAGTGGAATTTCGACCTGAAGTGCACAACAGCATGACCCCACCATGCAAGACGAAGTAAGAGGATGATCCAGCTTGCTGGGGTATGTGTGACTTCAAGACTTCAACCCCCACTCCACCCACCCACACTCAACCCTAAATATGCGCGTACACACAAACACTCATAAATGTAGATAGAACGATGAATAGACAGATGGTTAGACAGCTGCATAAAGAAACACATAAACAGATAGAGATGGAGAGATGGTCAGGTAGATAAGTGGATAGGAAGACAGATAGCACAATAGAAAGAAAGACAGATAGATGGGTAGGCTGATAGGTAGAAGCATGTCGGTATAGGTAGATGGGTATATATATATATAGGTAGAAGAGTGGACAGGCAGGTGACTAGATAGCGGGATAGAACCAGAGAAAGACATATGGATACGTATGGATGGTGATGTGGGTAGATGGTTAGATGGATAGAAAGACAGATGGGTGGGAAGATAGAATGATCGATAGATAGAAACGTAGGTAGCTAGATAGATAGATAAATGATAAATAGTTAGCCTGGATAAGCAAACAGCCAGAAATACAGTTATACATATATGCACGCATTCATGTATGTGCACACACATGTACACTAGGCACTAGTCTGCTGACATGAGCAACGTGAGAGAACGTGGCTCTCATTCAACAACAAACAAGTGAATTAATATACCTGCGCACCCCATGTAGCTAGCTGGAGAATACAACTGGATGGCAAGACCAGCAAATTAGTGGCGAGAAAAGCGGGGCTGTTCAAGTTTCGTTACTCCACGAGTATCTGACCACTGCGACTACAATTTACTCCTGCTATTGTTGCTGCATGCTGTCGCCAATCCTCATCCTAAGTCTATGCCTGCGCCTACTCCTCCTCCTCCTGCTGCTGCTCCTGCCCCTACTCCCACTCCTACCCTTACTCCTACCCCTATTACTTCTACTACTACTACTACTACTACTACTACTACGACGACGACGACGACGACGACGACGACGACGACCTACTACTACTACAACTACTACGACGTACTACTACTACTACTACTACTCCTCCTACTACTACTACTACTACTACTTCGACGACGACGACGACGACGACGACTACGACTACGACTACTGCGACTACGACGACGACGACGACGACTACTACTGCTGCTACTACTACTGCTACTACTACCTAGTACTACTGCTACTACTACTACTACTACTACTACTCCTGCTACTTCTACTACTACTACTACTACTACTGCTACTACTGCTACTACTGCTACTACTGCTACTACTACTACTACTACTACTACCACTCCTGCAAGCCACAGCAACAATCGAAGTCCGGTGGCACTCTCAATAGAGATTTCGAACTGGTCGTCCTGCCGCCTTGGATTTGAAAGGTTGGAGCTTTGCGGTAGCCGGTCCTCATACCCTCATCAGCCCTGAACCCAAACCCCTTCACAAACCCTAAACCCTAAACCCTGTATAAACGCTCAACCCTGAAGCCAAAGACCAGGCCCTTACTTCAGAGCCTCTCTGTGCTCCTAGCCGAGAAGCCCCGCTGTACAATCCATCAGACCTTCTAAATTCTACATTTTGTACGCCTGTCTGCCCTACTGAAACATTGCTTTCCCAGCTCAAACTCTTCGGCTGAGTGGCCATTGAAGCATCTGACCGAGATCACCAGGTCGGCTGAGCAAGCAAATCCCAAATAGCACTGTCAGAAGCAGGGGAGTAACCAGCACGGACGTGAACAGGTTGGTGAGTGAGGAGATCAAAAACCTCTCCTCATCTGCAGGGCTGACACTGGCAAGAAAAATGCTGACCACGAGGGCACAGAGCGTCGTGTGGAGCGTCATATAGCTCCAAAAGATATTTGTCCGCAGGGAGCGGGCTCTGTTTCCACCCAGGTGCACCACGGCGAGCAGCATGACAAAAGGCAGCGACCCGAATGCTGCGGAGATCCAGGCGACCACCGCGCTGCGGACGAGCTTGTCCAGCAAGGCTTCAGGAGGTGCACACTCGGGTTGACCAGGGGCTAGTGCTGTGGAGTCATAGAAAAGAGCCATGATGGCCCACCCACTATACAGCTTGGCGAGGAGCACACTGCAACGCTGGGTACAGCTGGCCTTCAGAGACGGGGTGGCAAAGCTGAACCAACGACAATTCACCTGATAAAGCATGGTTAGCTTGAATAAGAGCTTCTGCTCGGAGAAGTGTGAGAGAACGGAGCGCGCTTGCTGATGCCACCCTGTCACACCGCTCACTTGCCGCAGTCGGTTCAGCTCACCGGTACCCAGCCCGATGCTCCTTTTTAGGAGTTGGCTGGCCACCCGCCTAGTTGGATGAAGGGCTCCAAGGAAATACCTCGCTTGTCCCCAGGACAGGAACGGTGCAGAATATCAGCAAGGCGACTTTTAACGCTGCTGTTGACAGTAGGTATCAAGCTGCTACTAACTAGTCCTATTAAGAAGCAAACATGCACAGAGTCTTGGATGCCAGGGCGCTCTTTCAGGTCAGCTACGAAGTCCTTTCGGGAGGCTCCAACAGGTCGAAGAACTTTGATGTGCTGAAATCCTGAACAGGCTGCAGGTCGGACACGTGCTTACACGGGACGGGTGTAAAGGGGGAGACACCAAAGCAGATTTACTACGGATGATCAGGACTAGAATCCCTCCAGGGCATCCACCCGCTCCATGTGTCGCAGGTCCATGTGTTTCGCTGCCAGCAACAAACCAAGCCCGACCAGAAGCGTGACCCATTGAACCAGGGCCGGAGCTCGTACCGCCCAATGCCACTCGAGCAGAGACTGCAGGCCTTGCACAGAGAAGATGCCGGCTGCGTTGCTACACACCAAAGTGTTCACAACGGCCGCCACGACTGCAGCGAAAAGTGAGAGGTGAGTAGTGGAGCATTGCACAAAACCGTCAGCAACGGATAAGGTCGCTACACCCTGGCTCGACCATCGGTCCTGTTGTTCATCCCAGTACACACATGTCACGTCACCAGTGGCATTGGCTTGTGTAATCGGGATTGTGAAATTGATAGATGCATTCAATGTTCCGTTGATACTGCGCTCCCATATGCTGAGCTTGATGCTGATGGGTTGCGTGGCCAAGACATTTCCAGAAGCCCGTGTAGAAGCGCTCAAGACTTCGCTAATCTCGTCCCCTGGCTGCGCATCGCTTACGCTGATCACTGCGTATTCGGGACGAACTGCGGATGTGAAGAGAGCGGTTGGGACAACCACGAGCGAATCACCCACGGACACTTGGATTGAGCCTGCTGCTGTCTCATTCGGGCCAGCTCGCAGCAAGCTGGTGTAGAGCGGAGTCCCCACGTGATCATGAGGCACAGTGAGTACCGTGCCGTAAACTTCTGGTGCAGATTGCGATGAGTTCGCGGTGTTTGAGCTCGAGTCCATCGACTTGAATTGCTGTATCGCGCCCAACTGGCTGTCTTCCAGGTCTCCTGCCAACCGAGTCGAGAGCGCTGGCAATGAGGCAGCATCTCCAGCGGTAACGGTGACTGTAGTCACTGTAGTCTGCGTCCAAGTAGCGAATGTCCACGAGGTCGTTGATGTTTCAGCTGCTCCTTGCTGCGCGTGTGTTGATGTAGAAGATTGTGTCCAAGTTGTCGTAGACGTTGATAATGCAGTAAGGGTTGCTGTGTGTGTGAACGTTGCTGTTGATGACAGTGTTACTGTTGTCGTAGTTGGAGGCGAACTTGGCGTTGACGTTGTGGTGGATGATGAACTCGGGACTGACGAACTGGATGTCGAGGCTGCAGACACCGATGTGAGCGATGTGGTCATCGATGTGGATGACAGGGTGATTCTCGAACTCGATGTTGATGTGCTGCTTTTGAATGTCGAACTGGACGTCGAGGCTCCTGACACCGATGTGAGCGATGTGGTCATCGATGTGGATGACATGGTGATTCGCGAACTCGATGTTGATGTGCTGCTTTTGAATGTCGAACTGGACGTCGAGGCTCCTGACACCGATGTGAGCGATGTGGTCATCGATGTGGATGACATGGTGATTCTCGAACTCGATGTTGATGTACTGCTTTTGAATGTCGAGGTCTCACTGAAGCTTGAAGTTGATGTGCTGCTTGTGAATGTCGATGTGGCACTTAAGCTTGTTGTGGCTGTGCTGCTGCTAGATGTCGAGGTAACACTTGAAATGGATGTTGTTGTGGTAGTGCTGGATGTGGATGCGGTACTTGATGATGTGCCTGAGCTTGATGTTGACGAGGTTGTGGTTGTCGTGGTGCTTAGCTCGAGCATACCGGCAATGCTGAGCATCCCCACAGAAGTCTCTCGGTCCAAGGGCGCATCAAAGTCTGTGTCCTGTTGGTTGAGAAGCATCATGTTGTTGCTGCCCGTCTCCATGTACAATCCGTAAAAGTTCCATTGGAGAGGGTCCCTGGAGGTCAAACTGCTGCCAGTCACCCAGCTCCAGTTCGATACATGCACGGGGTTGGTAAGTCTAATATGTATCCCTGTGGAGGACTGGATGTTCATCTCAACCCAACTGGTAGTCACATCTCCATCTATGGCTTTGCTTGGCTCTTCCCCTGCTGGGCTCGTCCCGATATTCTGCCAGGACACGGCCTGCGCACCCAAGGCAGCCAAATCCATCTCTGCAGGCGGTGTGGCACCATCCCAGAGCTGGAACTCTGCCACTTGCACCTCCTGATTCCCGTCTCGAGCAGCTATAGGCTCGAAGAGGAAGTCTTTGAACTGCGCAGACAGAGGCAAACGCTCTATCATAATGCTCCGAAAGTCAGTTATGACGGCTGGGTCAGAATTGTAGTACACCATCACCCAGTTCACGTTGTCCTGGGACAGCAGCAGCTCGAATTTTACTGGATCTCTTTCATTATGATCGGATGCCAACTGCATTCCGCAATACTGTATCGCAGTGTAAGGAGATGGGAGGCTGATGATCAAGTCTCCTTTGTTGAAGTCTAACCATTTCGTGGTGTGGACTTTGTCGAGTGCGTCGGCGCCGGCATGGTCACCGTTACTGCCAAACGGGTTGGTAGCTGTCGCAGAGGAGAGATCCACCCAGCTCTGATCCGGGTCGTACAGATACAATTCTGCGATGGCAACTGAATCTGCATGCTAACCCGTGTCTCCACGGTGCGAAATTTAACATATTGTGCCTGCAGTGCCAACAACAGCTCTTCTACTCCACTCTACGCTTGCACGCTTCAATCTCACCTTCATTAAACTACAGTATGGAGAAGCGCATGAACCCTTAGACCCTATATAAAATCGTTGTAAGCCCTCATCTTTGCATCTGCCGGTGCGAAGTATGTAAACTCTGCAAGGCCAGTGGGCAGAGCCAGCAAAGCCGTCAATGCACGAGCCAGCCGCATGGCCACGCAGAGTGTAGGGCTAATCGGGTTTAGACTTAAAGGGATTTGGGTCTCATGGCTTTTGGTGTTCGGGTTCGGGTCTGTGCTCGCTCAGCTCCCAGAGCCTGCTAACGGTATGCAGTGCTCAGAGCTTGCAACCTCCGGCCTTCAGTTACATTAGTGCCGCGGTCTTGCTAATGCCCTGTCCGGAGCCCTCATCGGCGGACGCACAAGGAACATGCTGGATCACGTTTGCGCTTGACCAACCTCTGCTACCACTCTTGATTGTTTCGGCGCTGCAGAGTCCCAAAACCTTCGTGGCCCGAAATGCTCTTCCGTCCTGTACCAGGCTGAAGCCTGTGCTGCTAGTTGCTTGCTGACATTAACGAGAACATCTGGTGGTCCGTGCCATGTACAGATTTCACCAATCTCGTCAGCACCCTTCCAAATTCGATAAGCGCAATCAGAAGTCCAACATGCTCTTGGTTTAGCTCTCCCTAGTGCCGACCAGCTCTCTAGATGGTGCAAGCAGATCCTCTTGTAACTTACATGCTTTGAGCTCTAGAAAAGGACAACATGTTGCCCATCTGAGATCCTAACTTCAAGCGCGTTATCCTCATCGTCATCTTCATCATCACTACCCTCCTGGCTGGTCAAAGGGTGCGGCTGGTACTTCGACTTCTGATCTCGCCTGGACTTGCTCACTTTCGCACAGCACGCCGGTAAGCATGCCGGCTGCACAGGCCCATCAGCACACGGACTATGATCTCGTGTATCCAGAGACTTTGGTGCCGTCGAAGCTAAACCGTAAATCCTTGTTTTGTGCATCTATGTTTCCCCTCAGGCCCTGACATTCAGTGAGTGTTCAAGAAGCGAAACCTGCATCTGCCAGTCAATGGTCATGCACAGCTGTATATCTTTGCTCGGGCTGTGATCACTTGACCTACCGCAAGCCCCAAAACACTATCTGATGAAAAGCTTTAGATAGTAAGTCTCTTTACAACCATTTGGAATGGTTGCCATAACCCCGAACCCACTCCCTGGGCTTGAGCCAAGGGCCGCCTTCTCTGCAAGAGCCCAGTCTAGAAGGATTAGATCGAGCGCTGGGAAAGAGTGTTCATGGCCGGTTCATACTGCCTTGCAGCTGCTCCCTTTACAAAGCTCCCCTCTCCATCATGATGCGCGCAAGCATCGAACATCATCTGTGGCAATGGCGAAAGCACTTCTTCGCTGCCGCCGGAGGGATTGGTCTGATCTACCGTGACCGTTAAAGATCATGAACGCAGCCCCAAAAGTGCTATCCGTGCTATCTGTGCAAAACTCAGCCTATCGAGTGCCGTCGTGCCGGAAGTGTGTTCGAAAGGTGTGCTGCAATATTATCTTGTGCATTCATAAATAAGCATATGGTTAGTTCCCCCATCAGGGTACCTGTTGGGTCTGTTGGGTGTCCTAGACTTCTTTGCGAGTCGCTCTCTAGCAATACAAATGTGACTCTAGATTTAAAGCGAAGCCCATACCCCGATCATCCACAGAGAGGTATCGGTCAGAGTTCCATGATGACCTCAAAGACCGAGCGAGTGGACCTCAACATGCAGATCTTGAATGGATTCCAGTTCCGTCTCTCGGCGGATTCCGGACTGCTCAACATAATGATATCAACTTGAAAGGGCTCCTTCACAACATAAACAACTACATCGAAGCAGATCGACGTACTGTCAGTGAGTCTGCCGATCAACAGGTCGAACAGTCAGCGAAGTCCCCAACTCCCTCAGCCACGGAGCTCTGCAGATTTGTCTCGTGTTGGAAATGGTGCTGTTGCTGTCACATATGATCTGGCACCCTGCTGTTGGTGGATCTCCCACAATTACAGGTGCCTGCCTTCTTTTGTGAGATCAGTTGAAATTGAAGGCATCAGGCATCCTACTATCTAGGACCCGTCTGCCTCCATCTGCAACTACCGTACCAAGGTTGTGCCATCAAGTTGACGAGTCTTTGCCCACCATGCTTGTACAGGTTTGGGGCTCAAGAATCAGGGGCACGTAAAGGCTAAGACTCGGCCACCCATCTTCCGAGGGGCTTACGCGCTGGAGGATGCCATTGGCATGCCCGGCGCCTACCTCAGAGTTGAGGGTTGCGTGCTCTATAGGTTTCAGGTACAATCATTCAAGCTATGCTTCCACTCCCATTTGAGCAGAAAAGAGAAGAAACGTAAGCGGTACCGGCTGCGTATAGCCTTTACAGACGGTGATGCAGTAACGTGCTCTATATAGGCATGCATACTGTCATACTGGACAGAAGTGCATCCACGCACGAACACACCGAAGCCCAGCACGGAAAAAAACAATAAACAACAGCAAAACACACTTCAAAACACCATCATGCATCACTCCATCCTTCCATCCTTACTTCCTCCGTGCATGCTTCCGGACATGCATATCATAAAATATCTTGACATAGCACAACATAGCATAACAGACTTACCAAAACATAACACTGCATCAGATTGCAGTGCATTTCATTGCAGTGCAATCGCTACATTACACTGCAGTACAATACAGTACAAGAGGCGAGGGATTTCGAACTGCAGCGCTTCTGAAAATCCGCCAAGCCACGACTACGACTGTGCGAGCGACAGTGAATTCTTTGCCTCGGGAATGCAGGTTCCGGGGAGGAAAGGCTGAAGAAGTCCAAAAGAACAGCCGAATCAGTTCAGACCGGCTGATACACTTATGCAACACTGAGACACTGCTATTTCTCCCAACCTTCGAAAGTCTCTCCACCAGTAGCTTCGACATCATGACCTACCGTGCCGTGTCCCGTGGACCGGCAATGCCTGAAGTTAGTGCCGCTGTTTGTGCCGTGCGCAGAGGGTCCAGTGGAGGCTGCCACCAGCCACAACTTACATGAAGACGTAACTGAGCATAGCCCACTCGACCTTCTGGTATGACGTGGGAGCAACTCCTTCTTTGCTGCCAGTGCCTGCACACATGTCTGGTGAGGCCCATCTGTGGACTCGCTTCATCGGCATAGTGAGGCACCAGGCTCGGCTCTGGGCTCAAATGCACCCGTCGGACCAAAAAGAACCAGAACTCCTGTTACACCAGCGGCTGATTATCATCATCGACAGCGTACATGGTCACCAGTAGCCTCAGTAGCCTAGCAAATCTCTTGAGGACGTACCGGTTGATGGGCTGATTGCAGACGACTGGGAGCTGGAGGTGCCGAAACACTCAGCACCTTCTTCAACTAGGCTCAGGTCCATGCGCTTGCAAAGTATGAAAGTATGCATGAGGCCGGTGCACTTGCTCACCATCGAGCGATACCTCGGTCGCACTGCAGCGGCGGCTCCCCAAAGCAGACGTCAGGTACGGTCTGTCACATAGAAGATGGTGTGTTGCCTATACTATGATATTACTATAACTGTGCGGACGAGGCCGCAACCAGGACTGCCACACCCCCCAAGATCGCAGAACCGCCCACACCCAAAGCAGGTACTCATTGGCTGCCAGAAAGCTCCATAGTCTAGAGAGAGAAACGTATCAAGAAGTGGAGCGCAGGCTGGGGGCCATACATCGCCTCGTCTCTGGATGCTGCTACAGCATCATAGACTTGAGGAAGAATGTACCTCAATTTCGCACGATGACCAAGGTCTTGAGCCCGAAGCCACTTAGCTGCCCTCCCTCGGCTGCATAGTGCACATCACTGGTTTCCTAAGTTCTGAGGTCAGCATCAAAACCAACGCTAGCCTGAGTGTTGATGGCACGAAAACTATTATTAGGTGAATGAACATGCAAACTTGAATTATCGAGTGTTTCGAAGTCACAGGCAGGGTATATCACCAGTGGGGAGAGTGATCGCTTCACGACTCAAGAAGCCGCTAAAGTCAGTGTAAAACAAAGTGCGTGACCACAGCACGCAATGGCCGGCTTCACCGGGAGAGGACCGGGTGCAACTCAAAATGATCTGCAAGTTCGTCTGAAAGCGAGCGATTGAGTCGAGTATGCCATGCTCAAGCATATGGCAATGGCATGAGGAGCTTCCGCGTTGATTGCAGCCAGACAGCATCTGCAATGGATCCGAGAGGACTGCACAGCGACTGAGGCATGCGCAGTTCGATCCCTAGCATGATCCAAGCCTGCAGGTCGAGGCTCCGCGAATGGTGCTGTCAGGCTTTGCAACTGTTGTGCCATCGCAGATATCAGATATCAAGAGTGCTGCAGACCATGCAGGAGTACAGCTGGTATTTATCCAGTAAATGCAGCGCACGTCCTTCACAAAATGTTTGCATAATATGCGTGCCGCATCATGTGTATGCAAGAACTTTATTCGGTTATGGTATGACTTACTTGTACATCTGTATCTCTTTCTCTATATATATATATATAATGGTTAGATAGATGAATGTAAAGCTAGATGGCTGCACATACATACTTACATTCCCCCGTCCATCCATCTATCCATGCATGCAATCACGCATGCAACAAACAGACAAGCAGGCCGGCAGACACACACCCAGCCAGACAAACAGACAGACAGACCGACAGACAGNNGGCAGGCAGGCTGGCAGGCAGGCAGATACAACATGAACGACTATTTGCAAGTAGGAGTCATACTAGAAGAACCAAAAACATGAACATGAAAAAACTTGTAACTAATGATATCAAAATTGTCGTGCTATACACCTGCGCCTTTATCAGGCGGCTGTTGCTGGTTACTTTTTTTGCTAGACGGCAGCAAAGTGCCATTCCGCTGTTCGCACCGTGATGCAAGATCACATGCGCGCACTTCTACAGTTCTACATGTATACATGTAAACATGCAGAAACACATACACATGCGCGTACAGTGGCGTACAGATACAATAGCAGCCAATAGCAAATTGGCATAACACAATACAGGGTGTATGTCGGCGTGGGGGCCGGGCCTTTCTGATCACGCACACACACACA
>CAJNJA010047474.1:0-11076 GCA_905231915.1 Symbiodinium necroappetens | reverse complement strand
TGTATGTCTGCATGTCTGCATGTCTTCATGTCTGTAGGTATGTATGTATGTATGCATGTATGCACGTATGTATGTAGGTATGTATTTATGTATGCATAATACGATATGATATGTTCTGTATGTACATAAGCACATACAGACACATACATACATATATATATATATGTATATATAATTTATAGAGAGAGTGATTATAGATATACACATAGAAATATATCACACATAGAGAGATCACAAAGATCCTACCCTACTGACTGGGCTCCTTGGGCTTACAGTGGGCTCTTAGGGCCGGGAGCAATCGAGGTGAGACTTCACAGGTTCGACGATTTGTGGCATGAATTCGCATCCCTTCAGGAAAGGCAACTGACGGGTCTCGAGGTTGAACAATCTCAAAAATTGGGGGGAAACGTGTGCAAGGCTGGCTTGTCCCTATAGACCCCCTTTTTTGGAACTCAGACTCTGCCAATCGGCTGGGAAGCAGCACTTGGAACCTTAAACCCCGGTTCTGGCTTGAGAAACCTTAAACCTGAAAGCCGATGCCAACAACCTAAACCAATCCTGCAGCAAAGCCTTCGTCCTTGTCCTCAGCGGCTCGGGCCTCACCTTTTCACGTCTATTGCCAAAGGGTCCTTATCTCATAGGTGTGCTGCTTTGCAGGTTGTACAAGCCCCAAACCCCAAGCTTCAGACCTCAGATTCGACGCCTCGGGAGCCCTTCGCAGTAGCAAGACTGGGGCTTCGACCATGCAGAACCATGCTGCCGAGCACATCGATCGTGCCAAACGGCGGGAACACGAACTGCGCACATCGCATGTCATTCTGTAAGGAGCGGGCGCCGAATAGGAGCTCGGGTTCTATGATTGCGAGAATCCTGGATCTGTTGAACAAACAGATAGGGCAAGAGCCGTGCCCAGAGTGCATAAGCCCCTCAGATACCGAGAACTAGAAGAACCTGTAGCCTGGAAGACAACAACCTCAAACGGACAAAAGCAGAAAGCCGACTTCAACCGAAGCGCCACGAAGCCAAACAAAAACAACAACCGCAAAGACGCTTCTGACAGCATGGGATCTCAAAAAATATTTAATTCAAAGCTCCGTTTCTCCGACTGGGCAAGAAGTTTCTCGTTGACTTGCTTTCAGCACTCACACTCGGACTTGCCTAGGCGAGGGTTCACTGGTCGGGGCATGAGCTCATTGACTCTGGCATGGCACGTATCACCGTTTGACTTGCTTTAGAGCCGTTGGTGCTCAAAGGGTTTATAGGGTTTGTAGAGCTTTCTTGGCATTTCTAAACATTCTGGTTGAGGCCTGCAAGGCTCGGGGGCTCCCAGATTGGAGTTTAGTCATTGCCATGTTTAGTCTGTTTTCTTAGTAGGTGACATGCAAGCATTTTCCCAAGCCGAGCTGCAGGCATATAATGGCCAGCTAGATACAGTTTGGTGCAGGGTCTGGTGTATTGCCAGGCCAACTGACGAGGCCTAGGCATTCCACGACACACTCGGAACCGGCTACCCGGCCTGAAAGAAAAGCCGTGGAAACGCCTGAGCAGCCGAGTGTTGTTGTACATTGCATAGCCAGACCCTTACATGAGCCTCCCGGCCTAGGGCTCAACATAAACTCTGCTTGTGGCGTGCCGCTGGTGCTTTGGAGTTATTTCTCGTCCCAGTGCAGCCCTTCGGCACCTCAAATGCGATTCTTCGCCGAGACAGCCAAGCGCCAGGCTAGCCATGACAGGAGCGAGTTGAGCAAGTTAGCTGGCAGGGGCCTCGGGAATTATAAGCGCTCTTGCAGGACGAAGGGTTACAAAGGTTAGGGTTTATACAGTAGTAGTGTTTCGAAGAATATCGAATCTGGGTTAACTTGTACACTTCTTTCTGCCCAAATTGGCACTCAGAACCCCCCACATTCTCTTGGTACGATGATGGTTGACATCTTATTTTCTGAAATGCTTGAGGGTGCCCGGGCCAGGATCCATTGGAGCAATGCTAATTAACGCGGAGCTAAAGCTTAACTATCTTTCGCAGCGAAATAAGCAGGCCACCTGCAAAAACCTAAGTGTGAGCCTTTTTGTATACATGGTAAATGCTTCCAGAATCCTTCATATAGGCTGGTAGCGTGCCAGCATGTTCTTGCGCTTCATTCCAATGTATAGGCGAGAAAAAGTTCAAGAAATGGAGCGGGACACTTCCGCAGTCTAGGCTCCTCCCAGCAAGCCGGTGATCATAAGATCCCAACAGAATCGCCCACCCGAGTCGACTCCAAAACCTGCCAAAGCTGCGCAGGCCAAAGTCCAGCGGGGAAGCTCGGAAAATACGATTGGCATGTAATGTTCCTCTGTGCGCATGTGCCTGCGGCTGCTCTTGGATCATTAAATCAGTAACTTAATGTCATCACACCATGGTCAGATTCTGCCTAATCTGTATAAATCTGTAATCACTCTGGCGTTTACACTGAAAAGAGAAGACTCTCCCAGTACGCAAACCCCGCCCACCTGTTCAGGTCCACGTCTATGCAAACGCATCGAATTCCTGGCCACAGCCGGAAGTCGCATCGACGGTAGAGACACAAGGTGTGATGCGTCCCCTGCAAGCCCTGCAGGAACCAGGGTCCCATGCCGAAACACCAGGTGTCTCCGGAATGCTACGACTGGTCCCTCAAGCCGTTGAAGCCGGCCTATCTCCCTGGCCGCTTGTTCCGCAGCGAGGAACTCGCCGCCGACTTCGACGGCGAAGCACCTCAAAAGTGCCCAAATAGCCCATGCGAAGGGCAGGCCGGTTCAGAAGGTGTTGCACTTCAGGATGTAAGGGACAACGGGTGACCGGGAGTGGTGCTTGGACTGCGGGCCTTCGATGGCGAACCGAGTGCGCAACTCGAATCCGATGGCTTTCAGCATGTTCCACTTATAGTTCGGAAGACGTGCGTGCTCTGTGAGGTTCTCAGGTGTTGGAGTGTGTTGGATGACGCTTCGGCAGTGGTTTTCAACAAGAGCGTCGAAGCCCTTCTTTTCGCGAATCGCAATCTAGGAAACACTGCGGAAGTCCACCTGTTTTCCTCCTTAGTATTGACGCTCTCACAACTCGAACAAGCGGCACAAACCACAAAAAAAAACGGACAGACACACACACACACACACCCACACACAGACAAACAGACAAACAAACAGATAGACGGACGGACGGACAGGCAGACAAATGCACGCACACATACACAAACACAAACACACTACCGTTGCTCTGATTAATATTGTTTATACTACGACCGTATGTCTCCGCCTTTGGTCTGCAAACACGTCTACAGAATACAGGCGGAGGCATGCACATTGAACACATGTGCCTGTTGTGCCTGAATTCAAACGATCCGGCTGGCAAAATTTTGACAGAGAGAGAGAGAGAGAGAGAGAGAGAGCGCGCGAGAGCGAGAGCGAGAGGGAGAGAGGGAGCGAGGGAGAGAGGGGAGGGGAAGGGAGGGAAGGGGAGGGGAAGAGGGGAGGGGAGCCAGGAGGAGACAGAGAGCGAGAGAGAGAGAGAGCAAGAGTGCATAGAGCGAGCGGGAGAGCGAGAGAGACAGAGAGACAAAGAGAGAGAGAGAGAGAGAGAGAGCAACAGGCCACATAACTAATAACGGAAAAGCCAGAACCAGCACATGGATAAGGTTCGTGAGCTGCAAGGATCAAAGCACATGCAGGCACGGCTGTGCTGTATCAGTTCCGCCGTGAGACCCTTGAACCCGGACAGGGCCAGCACTGGATTATGCCATACAGCACGCCAATGCCAGAGAAGATTAGCGCGAAGCCCTGGCGATCGTGGCTTCTCGATAACCAACCGCAGCCTACAGTATTCTCCAACAACTTGGAGAGTGAATTATATGCTTAAGGATGAGCATAGCAATCGCAATTTCTATGCTTTACTGTACGGGCCTGAGAATACTGATGTTCCAACTTTCGGGCTTCTAATTCAGTCTGACGGGGGGCTTGGGAATTCGGTATTTCTGGACCTCGGAAAACCCACCATGAAAGCTAAACTTTACGGGGGGAAGCCGTAAGCCCCGGCGGGAAATCAGCCAGTGCAAAACCTCAACTAGTGTTGAGGCGACTGTCGTGACAATGGGTAAGATGTATCATCCGCTCTTGGCTTCTGAGGCTACATTGTGGGGCAGGGGGCACTGTGTCCCATGGCCTGGCAAAGCTTCTTTGCCAGCGTTCTTCTGGGATATGGATCTGACTTCACGGTGAAGTCTGCGGTTAGACCTCGCAGCAGCATAAAACGCCGGGGGTGACATTGTGCGGTTATCAGCTGCTTTGGGTTCGACAAAGCCATGCGGCCTCCATGTTTCCCATGTCCCTGAACATCTTATCAGGCATCCACATCATTCTGAGACATGCGTTCACTGGGCGCCGCACACCGGCCGCTCTTGCAAAGCCTACAGTAAGTCTTCGGGATTGTGTTCGCACTGGGCTGCTTGGCGACAGCAGTGAACCTTGAGCATCTAAGAATCTAAGGGCAACGTTACCAAGGATCATCGACGGCCGCCGCCTTTTGCACAAATCTGAAGGTGACGGCGATGCAAGCCAAGACCTAGCTTTCCTGCAGCCCTATATGGTGAGACAGAGTTGCTACTACTTCTGCACATACCACGGATCAGGGTTCAACAAGGCAGTGCAGGAATCCCACACTGCCCAGACGATGTTATCGAAGCTTGCCTAGCTGCTTCTGTAGCTCCAAATCCCTCCTCACTTGGCCGCCGGGACCGGCTTGGTACCGCTCCCGCTGTCTTCGGGCTTTGACCTTTCTGGTCTTGCGAATATACGCCAAGATCTCCGGCGCATGGGCGGCCTCTGCATGAGCCTTGAGTTGCTCAACGCCTTCAAGACCGTGGGGAAAATTGGCTGTACAATACCAGCAGGCCACAGACAAGGACCGCCCGGAACGTCCTGATTGAACAACGCGGCCATGCAAGCACGACTGCTGTGAGAGAAGGTATCTGCAGCATTGCCAGTTCCTCACCTGAGCTGCCTTGACTTCCGACGACAAGGGTGTGGCATAGGGAACTCGAGGTTCAGGCGCATAAACGCTGCTGACATCTCCATGGATGAACTCCAGTGCCCGAGCCAGGCATTCAGGCGGCAATGATACAACCATAGCTGCGGTCCAAGCAAACTCGTCGGCTGTGGGTGTGTCTTCCTTTCGTGAATGCGCCAGTACAGCTCTTTCTGATGCCCCTTCTTCCTCCCAATCCTCGCACTCCGGATTGCAGATCGGATGCGCTCGCTGCCTTGCGACCAAAGCATGCAAACATACCCAGGGACGGATGCTGAGCCAAACTCTGTCAATTTTCTCAGCCTGGCCACCCTCATCTTCGACGATGCGTGAGCCGGTGTAAGAAGTTTTCAGTCGCGAGGCCAGCTTGGACTTGCGGCTGCGTGAGAAAAAGGGGCTCAATCCCTGACAGTGTGGCTGTCCTTGGGTGTCCACCTCCTGCTCATCTTTCGCATCCTCTGTCTCACTGCAGGCTTCGGAAGGTGCACGCATGCTTTACAAGTCAGAAAGCAGCTTTCAAAAGACACTGACTATCTCTTTGAAATTTGTCTTACTGAATCAAACTTGTCAAGACCAACATGCCGCAAGCCTGTCTGACCTTCCACTGCTCTTGTATGTTTATGCGGTGGCGAAGTGAATTGAATTATTTCTGGGAGCCACACTTGCAGCAAACGAGACACTAACATGTTTGAAGATAGAAGCTAATTTACAAACAGAAGAAAAGGTTCCACAAGCCTGATCGTGACCCAACAGAGCTACAGGTTTAGTCTGTGCATATATATATATATACATATATATATATATACTGATCGAATACATTCCTCCAAACCACCAACCTGGTATTTTCGGCCATTTGGGATTCGGGCGGGCCTCTGCTAAAGGTGCTTGTCATCAGTCTGAGCCGTGTCGAACTCTTTGCCACACTCTTGGCGGTCGTCATGTTCAAACGACAGCTCTCTCTCCCTACGTGTACACGATGCCTGCATCTCCAAACGTGCACGTCTTGATGCGTTCTGTTGCGGTTGTTTTTAAGTTGGTGAAGTACAAAGTTGCCAGAATCAACATGGTTGCTCGTGTTGTCGTCGTTTCGGGGTTCACGAACCCTTCTCGAAATTCTGCGATCGCTGTTACTTCGTCCTGCTTCCGTCCGGCAAAAGGTCTAAGTCCGACACTCCATCAGCTTCTCCCCGTCGGCTTTCGGAAGAAGCAGTACCTCAGAATCACGCTGCCATTCTAGTGCCGTCGCCTTCCTTCGAATTCACAGGACACCATTGCGTAAGACCCTCAACCCGTGCTCTTCGAAGGCCAGCTGCGCTTGGAAACAGAGCCTACCTACACTGTCTCTCCATCGTCGATGTCGAGCTTGTGAAAAACATCCGGTGGATCTATGCAATCGTGTGGCACAACTATCTTTCTCCCTTTCTCTCTCTCCCTCTCGCTCTCCTTATATATATATATACACATATTTACACGTACATACATATTCACACATATATATATATACACACACACATATATATATATATACATTCACATAATACACAGACATGTACACATACTGAACCGTTGCTATAGAGTCAGCTAAGGAGGGAAACTGAAGGCCTCCGTAGTATTCCTTCGTTGCTCAAGCATCATGTCATGTGCTCTCCTCACCCGCCTCGCTCCGAAACATCCGCAGAATCTTACACAAGACTGCCTAAAGATCCTGGACGAGTAGCCGGAATTGATGGGAATGTGCAGCTCTTCGTTTTCCAAGCTATTCCTCGGCAGTGTGAAGGCATGCTCCTCACCGTGCACACTGATACCCTTCTCTCGAGATCTAGAGCTTGTGCCAGCACATCCCCAACAACTGAACCCTAAACTGTTATATATCGAGGGTCCGCATGGTTGGGAAGGAGCCTCCCCCCGAACTTTGCCCTGGTTAAGGGCCTAGCCTGTCATGTCGGGGTCGGGTCACGCAGTCTACAGGAAAAGGGTTTGGGTATAGCATAAGGCCTACATGTAAACATAGACTTCAGGTAGGGACACGTACCCTGTAAAGGACAGCTCCGTCCCACACCAACGCTCAACCGGCCACTCTCAAGGATTAACAACCTGTTACGATGCCATGGAGACTCTGAAACCCCCGTAGCCCCAAAAACCCTGCCGGTGGATGCAATTACCTACTAGTTCACGGCTTATACCCTGTAACTCAAGAGGCAGAGCCGCATGTATAGGTTTTGGGGTCTGCAAAACATGCAAACATTGAAAGTAACCACGATCACCCAGAAAGAGTGCTGAGCTGCCGCATACAGATTGTTCTCGGATTCTCGGGCTCCGAGGAAGCTCAAGACCAGCAACTGCTCCATGCCCCCAGGATTCAAGCACCTCATGTCTTGCTAATCATAATTCTCCCGGCCCCACAGACGAGCCAACAGCTTCCCGCTGCCCTACCCCCAATGGACCTAATTCTTTGAATGCCTTGGACCCTTCGGGATACCGGGATACCCCAAGTTCCGGCTCGAGCCCTGTAAAGTTCAGTCAGGGAGTACGCAAGTGATCCTTCGGATTTCCTGGACACATCTGCAGCGAGCCCTTCAACAACCTCCAAGCCTTGGAGCGCCTACTTTGCCTTCCAGGTTCAGGTAGCCCTGAAATTCCTTCAAGGAGATCGAACCGGATCCCAGCCCCGAGGCTTGGGCTAACGTCGCCCCAGAAAGTCGCAGCGCCGATGCGGTGTGCTGGCCTAGAGTTGTTGGAGCTGCCTAAACTGATGCAAAGCTCCTTGCCCTTTCCTGATTAAGCGTGCTTGTCCATGGCTCGGAAGCACAGGTTCTGACTACTGTACTGAAAGACGGCTGAGCTCGCGAATCTGCCAACTGGTGTTTGGCTGATGATGTGGTGGGTCTCAGGAGAAGGTAGATCAGGTTGCACAAACCTCAACTCGTAGACCTTATTATTTGCCCCACAGTAAGCCCCTCAAGCCCTGTGCCTTCGCTATTAGGTTTTCAGGTGAGGTTGTCAGGTGTGAAACTTGGCGCCGCCAGATGACTTCGAAGCATTCCAAGAACATGTGGCTCCACAATCGGCGCATGAGGCCTACATACAGTCATCACAAGACCCGATCAGTCTCGGAGTGCTCTTATGTAGATAGGTGTTGCTGCTATCGAGACGAAAAATGCTGAAGGAATTCTACTTAGCCACTGAAAACAGCCCAGGGCTTTCCCCATTCCCGTACAGTTGCTACAAAGGCTGGATGAGAAACTGAGCGGAAGGCAGGCGCTCCTGCAAAGCAGACGAGGAAGGCTCGATCGAAAGGTGCATCTTGTTTGGCTGACGATGCTTATGAATGGTTTAGGGCTTATAGGGTTTAGGGTTTAGGGTTGCCACGGGCTGGCGCCAACGCCCACGAAGTCAAAGCACTGAAAGGCAGCGGTCAAAGTCTGGAAGGATCTTGGCAAGTTGGTCCACAGAAGCCGCCACAGCAACCAAGTACATCAGAGTACATCTCAGGAAGGTTTTAAGCTTTCGAGGTCCCAAGAGGCAGACGAGACCGGAGTCCGACGTGCGCAGGACAAAAAAAAAAAACATGACAGCCACATGACGCTACTTCGACTGCTTCGGCTAACTCTTTGCAGGGCTGCCTCCACATCTGCGCAGATGACTGCAGAGGCCCCTGCTGACGCGGCTCTGTGGGCCTTTCATATGAGAGCGGATTGATCCAGGTTCCTGTATTGGGATCTTCGAAAATATGATACTATTTTCTAATAATTGTGTTATCTTGGAATGTATGGTAGCCTGCTTGAAACTATTAAATTACCAAGTCTTCTGAGGATTCAGGAGAAGATCTTGCCGAGAGCCTCTGGGGCCCAAATCCAAAGCTCCAGAGAATCCAAAGCTCAGAGGCTAAGCAGACCCAATGACTCTCAAGGCCGTGCAGCAAAGCTGACAAATAGAGTCTTCCTGACACGCCGAGAGTCTGAAGACGAACCAAAGGACATCGGTCTCTGAGAACCCCCTCGAGCCTGCGCCCTGAAAACCCAAACATGAAACGACCTACCACCCGCAAACTCAACAGGCGCTGAAGACCTGCACCTTAAAGCTAAGAAGTGCGCCAAGTGAAGAACTGCGGAGGCACCTTTAGGGCGAAGGGCGCGAACTCGCCGTTCTCGCCTTACACTGGCTTTTGCAGCAGCGAAATTGTGTAGTGGGGTTTAGAGCCTGCTTTTGGGGTTCGGAGTGTAGCTTCCCCCGTCGGTTTACGTTCAGGGTTCAGGCTTCAGGACAAGAAGCAGCAACCCCGAAACCATGATACATCGGCATGATGCTGAACTCGACAAAAGACAACATGGCAGTGGTGGCCATCACGGCCGGACAACAATTGCGTGAATCTGAATAGCGGCGAAGACAACATTACGTGAATACTAGTAGAAACACAAGAGACAATAGTCAGACAGACAGTCCTGATGACTTGGAAAAACGCCAGAATGGACTGGCGCGACGATGACAAGGATCTTCGTGATAGTAACCTTCACCGGAATGGAAAACTTGCTGGGAACACCGGCAGCACGCATCAATTAATCACGTAGTCGAGCACAACCACCACCACCACCAACCACAACTACTACTTCTCTGCTATCACATGAGTCGTTGGCTTCTTCGAAAGG
This sequence comes from Symbiodinium necroappetens, assembly GCA_905231915.1. NCBI lineage: Eukaryota > Dinophyceae > Suessiales > Symbiodiniaceae > Symbiodinium > Symbiodinium necroappetens. The sequence continues at coordinate 1,395 of CAJNJA010047474.1, read as the reverse complement.
GACAAGGACTCTTGACGAAGAAGTGGGTTCCTGTTTGCTGCAGCACGAGCCGTGTTTGTCGCACCGCTCGAATTCTGAAGCATGAGCATGACGTGGTGGACCAAAGTGGGCTATCCGAAAGTGGGCTATCCAAAACGATAGCTCTCGGCACTTCGACTGCACCAGAAAATCTCGTTTTCCCTGATAAAACGCTCCCGTAATCGTCAAAAACCATCTGGCACTTACATCTTGCCCACTGTTGCTACATGAACCGCTGTGAAGAACTTGTGGCGTACCTGCGAAAGAGCAGTAATTGCGGAAGACCTCTACAGTCTACATGTCCAGGTTGCTGTCAATTCTCCCGGGCAGCTGGATGTGTGGCGTACTGGGGCCAAGCCTGGCTACAGTATATAGACTTGTAGACAAATGACACTACTCCTTCATTGTCATGCTTGCATACTGGAACATACCACCTTCAACTTTCCCAACCTCTTCTAATCGTCTCCGGTTCCCTCAGGGCGATGCAAGCAAAAGGCTACTAAGGGCACTGCTGCCTCGCCGAACAAGGGACACGAAGTCGCCGCCTCAGGGCTCCACTGCTACTCCTTGTCGCCGCCATTGCATACTTAAGCTAACGTTCGGTCCACCAAACAGCAAGCTATATCAGCTATGGACACATATTTATATATATATATATATCAAGTGATTGCTTTGTGACACCAAGCAAAAGCAACCTCTGTCTGTCCATACCTTCAATAAACTCAATAAACAGCTCCGTAGAACAAAAAAAGCTCCAAGAACACGGGAAGATATCCTTGTATCTGGCCCATAGGTTTATCGGTTTGCGTCTCTTCTCATTCTGCTGAAACCTGGGCTTGAGGAAGACGCACAGGCTCTGAACTTGTCACAAATCCTCAAGTTACTCTCCAGGCCAGGATCAAAGATATCAACTTAGACTCAGGCGGTGTCAAAAGCTTAGCACCGGGCGTCCCAAATAAGCATTGTTCTCCTGGCTCAGGAAGTACAGTGAGGGAAATTTGTGCACGCTAAAATACATCCGAAAATCCTGACTGCCCTCAGCGGCTTTCAGCACGAAACGAGACTGTGTTGGCAACTGCCAGATGAAGTTGTTGAGGCTCCCTGGGAACTGACATGTTCCGCGCATTTGCCGGCCTGCTTGCGAAGCATGCCCCTGGGGCTAGTCGTTTCTATCCCAGATAGGGCTGAAGCTACAAACACCAACCTCACGTATGTGCCCAAGTAGCGGAAACAACTTCAACTTGACTTTAAGCCACAACATGTGCGGTCATAAGTAGCCACTGCTGCAGATGCTAGAAACTGAGAAGAATACTATTCTGAATGCTTGGCGGTAACTCTGATGGAGACGATTTTCATGATCCTGATAGCCGCCCCCCC
>CAJNJA010047463.1:770-25559 GCA_905231915.1 Symbiodinium necroappetens | reverse complement strand
CCCCCCCCCCCCCCCCCCCGCAACACACCCGCTTCAAACCCACACCAAGAAAGGCTTGGACAACGGCAGGAACCTAAGTTGCGGTCTCAGCTCTTCCTACTGTAGCACGATTGGCCAACAGCGCATTCTCAAAGTCTTGGAGGTTTTCCTGTAGGCTCCCCCATGTCATGTGATGCTGCACTGCGTTCTCTACCACTCTTACTCGAAGCCTGGTCCAAGGAAGGCTAGCCGTTTAACAAAACAAGGACCACACAAAGCGAAGAGGGTCAACAGTTGCCTACTGCGGTACTGAAAGACCCCAAGGCCCCCTAAACTTTTATCGACCCCAAAACCTTAAAGCCCTAGCCCCGGTTTGCTCCATACCACACACGTATCACTCTATCACGATACCCACAAGGCCTGAAACTTCTAGCCGGGACTCCTGCAGTCGCCGGACGAGCTGCCGACTTCTCCAGGACGCTGCTCGGCTTGGGTTCCAAGCCCTCCATACCTTGGGCTGAAAACACCATCGTGCGTTAGTATAACTCTCTTGCACATTGACAGGTGTTAGCTTCCAGGCCATTTCCTCTCATCTAGTAGACGTTATGCTGTTCTGCGGCAAGGAATGCACTCCCTCCCTACCTTGACTCCTGAAGCGAAAACAAATGCCTGCAAGATGCTCGCATGCACAACATCCGTGGTGATTGGTGGTCCAGCTGCTTCGGGGATGGAGGTCTGGCTTGGAGCGGGCTCCCCTGGGTGCGACGCCTCGGGCTTGGGCTCCGGGCTCAAGGCTCGCATCGGTTCGGCAGGGTGCCGGTGCACGGTTGCTTCGGGACCGCTGCTGGAGGCAAAGGCCGTCGCTGTGGCCGGGGGAAGGCTCATTTGACTGAGCTTGGTAGAATCCTCGGACGGCGTCATCTTCGGATGTGCCGGCATCTGCAGACCTTTCGCACCTGGGACGTCGTCCACCAACTTGGCGGATGTGCCGACAACCTCAGCCATGCTGCCTTGTCTGCCGGCATCGTCCGGCACGCATGGCACCTCCTCCAGGACCGGGATGTCCATGCCAAGCGTCCTGCTCTGCACGGAAGACACGGCACCTCCTTGCAGCCGTTGCGCGTCGACAGTTTCGGAGCCCACCGTTGCTCCGCCCTTCGTATCCCCAGGCACCGTGCTCGGGCCACTCGGAAAATCCTCGGAGGGCAAGTCGCTTCGTGCTGTGGCCATGGATGCATCTTGAGTTTTGGAAACTCCCTCCTCTTTCTCTGCCTCCCTGGGCAGAATCTGTGGAAGCTTTGGCATCTCCAGGCTCGCATGGCCGGCTGCAGCCATGGACGGCTCGGACTCCTCGGCAAACTCTGGGAGGTGCGTTTCCACCCCCGTATCCCGAGACGGGGGTGGCACGTTTAGAGCTGCATGCTGCACCGAACTGCTGCCTTTTTCCGGCTCTTGGGGCAAAACAGACCAAGGGGTAGGTAGGGGCAGGGGCAGGGGATCCCGAGACGCAGCCTCGGTTGGCTGCTGCGAAGGTGGGAGAGGTGGGCTCCGCTGAACGGGCAAAGGTTTCGGAAGCTTGGAGACGGGGCCGGGGCCTGTCATGCCCGGGATGGTAGGTGCTTCTGTGGGGATACCTTCGAAGGCCGACGTCGGATCCGTGCTTGAAGCATCCTCTGACATGAGCTTTACGCGTGGCGCCGGGGTTGGGAGCCGGACTTGCTCCTCTTGCAGCTGCTGCGGGTGTCTCTGAGGACTAAGGCCGAGGCTTCCAACGGAAGCCGGGTTTCTGGAAGGTGTCTCCATCTGAAGCCTCTCCGAAGCAGAAGGGAAAGAACTCCGAGAATCATCTTCTCCTCTGCGTTCTGGAGGCAGAAGCTCACGCCGCCCTTGAAGCGCAGGAGCTTCCCTGGACCATGGAACCTCCCAGTCTGATGAACTTGGCCTCAAGGATTTCTGCCCGGGTACGTCTCCCTCCTCACGGCTTCGGTGGGGAGGCCGAAATTCCAGCCTCCCAGGCTCTGCAGCGCGGATCTCCGGCATCTTCGGAGATGGCTGTTTGAGAGTACCTGGGCTCCGATGCCTAGGCCTAGCTGTAGTACGTCGGGGATGCTGATCCCAACGCAGGGGGCTTCTATAATCAGAACAGAGTGTCTGGTGGTACATTGTACTATACCCGATATAACTACGACAAGGAACCCCCAAATAGTATTGTTCGTTATTCGGGCCTATACGACTGCTTCTGCAAGGCAAACATGCCAAGCAACCCCTTGACATTGTACCCGCACCTTTAAAACTCCCGACGCAGACAGATCTGCACACAACATGGCACATGCGAAGAAGGCATGTAGAAGCCTGGACATTATTAAACCTCAGACCCTAAACCCCATTAAGTGCATATGGGTCACATGGGCTCCTTCGGAACTGCTACGGAACCATCGCCTAGCATATCCTCAGGGCACGGTGTACAAACCCAGCCACATAGAACCTTGCAGAACAGAAGCAAACTACCTGCAAAAAAACACAATGCAACCCTATACCAGTCTTACGATGGCCCACTGTTTCACACATCTCTTAGTCAGTTCCCCAAGTGTTTTTATATGGTAGACAGAGACCCAAGCTGAGATTGAAAACCTCCACAAGAAACAACCAAGGCTTGTCTGCGAAATTAATTACAGAAACTGATGAAAACTCACCATTACCCCCCTCCCAAGCACTCTATAGGATCATCTAAAGCCCTTTCACCGAACTTTCCTGCTGCCGGCCCGCCGTGGAGATCACTCTGAGCGAGCGCCAACGACTCCGGTGCGAGGTGGTCAGCCAACAGTTCCGGTCCCCTGAGACGTTTGCTTCTGTCTCTTGTGGACGGGTGACCGTGAGCCATCATATGCGGGCCATCGATGAAAGGCCGGGTCTTATAATGAGGATCTTATCTCACAAATGCTCCACGGTGGGCGGAAGAGTTCCTAGGGGGTTCTATGAGGATGTTGGGTTCGGCTGTTCTTGGATCTCTGTGATCACTACTCTTGTTCACGAACATGTTATGAAAAGCCATGTCTGATAAAAGAAGGCCTCGCGCAGTGTAGACTTGAAGAGTTTAGGGCGTACAGATTTAGAGAAATGACGTCTGTAGGCTTTGCGGCTTGTGTAAGGTATAAGAACTCTCGACATATCAAAATGCAAATGCGGAGGGATGCTTTTGTGTAGACAAATCAGAATGCTGAAGATGGAGCACATCGTACCTCTCGGACAGTATTATGCCTTCCACCTCAACACCCGAACGACGAACCTTGAAGGTGTTGGCTCTGCCAGCGCACTCATCGGGCTTCCTCTCTTGGCCTGCTGCCTCGGCGAAGACAGGAGGTTTTCAGGTGTATAATTTAGGGCTTAAGGTTTCGGGATAGGGGTTGTGCTGTCGAGAGATTGTAGGGTTTTAAAGGCTCCAGAAGGGGTGGAAGCAGAGACAGCAAGGATGGCTATGCCAGCATGAACAATTCAGAGCACAACATGTCGATCCAAATGACCTTTGCTGGAGAACCTATGCAAGTCGTGGACAATCCCGTTCCGCTGCCGCTGAGTATCCAGGGCCTGAGGGCATGCGAGAGTTTGGAAAATGAACCCCATCAACCTTTAACTCCTGTACCCCATACCGGCACCGGAGAAAGAACCCAATAGATCGAGACCCGGCACAACCCAGGTTCTGGCGATGGCATAGCCGGATCCTGGCGAGGGGGGCAAACGGGGCTTCTCTGATTTCGTCACAGAAGCCACACGGAAGACCATTGGTACTTCGGTGTTCGCCTTAAAAATGGAGTCGGCTCAAAGAAACGCAACCCCGACTGCTCGTCCTAATCTTCTAGCTTGTGCTCTGATGACTAAGGGTCATGTGCCTTTCAGCACAATGATGCCACAAAGAGTTATCTGTGCCAGCATGCAAGCATGCATTTTATGCGCAGATGGGTAGACTGATTGCTTGGAAGAGCCAGCTGGGCAGAAAGACAACTAGGTATGGGTTGAGGGAGGGAGCGAGGGATGGAGAGAGGGAGAGAGAGAGAGAGAGAGAGGGGGAGAGCAGATAAGGAGGGACAGGGAGAGAGAGAGAGAGAGAACAAAAAAAAGAGACAAAGCGAGACGGAGAGAGACACAGAAAGACGAAGAGAGAGAGAGAGAGAGAGACAAAGAGAGAGAGAGAGAGAGAGAGAAAGAGAGAGAGAAAGAAAGAAAGAAAGAGGGAAAGAGAGAGAGAGAGAGGGAGAGCGTGGAAGACGCATGTAAGAAATGTGCGTATCAATGCCTGTACCTCTTCCTGTGTGTATCTAAAATATGTTCGTGCACATACATACATCATTCTTATAACATGCATACGTACATGTGCCTGTGCGCAATTACACGTGTGTGTGTGTGGTGTTTGGCAGCAGGCAGACAAACACCGAGTCACAGTGACACCTCTGAAGCAGAATTCCACAGGCACAAACCTCCTAAACCCTAAACCTTAAACCCCAAGCCCTAAACCCTACACCGTAAACCCCGAAAACCCCGAGGCCTTGCCTCAGCGAGGGCCTCTGCATCTCTGCGCTCCTCCTTCTCTTCGTCCAGGGCTGGAGGTTCCTCGGCCTTCTGCAAGCCGGGAGCCGGGGCGCAAGGGTTCCGGGTTTCAGGCTTTTCGGATTTGAGGGCTTTCGGATTTGTAGGACCCCGGGCTTAAGGCTTCGAAGATACCAATTCCCTCAAAGCCTCCAGCGCGGTGGGCCCATGCTGCAACACGGCGAGGAGGCGGGCAGCGCTTGCCTTAACAGACAATCTTCGGGGGGTTTTTGGGATTCAGGCATCCTAAACCCTAAACCCCTAAACCCGAAACCCTTTTCCACCCCGGAACCCCCGAAACGAAGATAAGGTCTGTAGAGTTCAGGCTTGCCTGCACAAAGACATCGTGCTCTGCACAACTCATCCGAGCTCGGATCTTCCGGCACTGCCCAGGCTTCGTGTTCAGACTTAGACTTGGTTCACAAAAACCGTAGGGTTTAAGGTTTAGGGGTTTAGGGTTTAGGGTTTAGGGGTTCACCGAAAATCACAAAACATCAGACAGACAAGCCCGATATTCAAATCTACTACAGGTAGCCAAGCAGAAGACAAGGCCCAAGCTGCCCCAGCCCGATGGTAGCTCTGCACTTCTCTCGGGCTGGAACCTGCTTAGGCACTGCTTAGGAGTCAGGATGCTGGAGGGTCCGAAGCCAACTCCACAGTTTAGGTTTGATTATTATGTGTTTAGTTAGGGTTTTTTACCCTCCTACTTAGCAAGGACGAGCCCGCATTGCAGGGTAAGTTTAATTATGGTTTAGGGCATTAGGGTGTTAGGATCTAGGGGATCTTGATCAACAAATATTGAACACAACGTCTAGGATCCCTCGCTGCATCGGTTCGTGTGTATTGGTTTGCTTGGATTATCTGAGCGTAGTGCTAGCAACAAAGGCCAGGGCCTGACAAGCCTGGAGTTGTGCGAGCGATTGAAGCTTGGCTTATTTACTACCCTAAACGTCCGAGTGCTCAATACTTGTACGGGCTTGTAGTGAGCCCCACATTCGGGGAGTAGTACAGTGTACAGTAGGCTTTAAGAGTATGACCTTGACGCTTGGGGCCAAAGGGCAAGCCTTGTCGACGGGTGTGTACCTGACCCCAGAAACACACGCGCCTTAACTTAAAACCCAGCATCCTCTTTCAAGGACCCGTGTTCCTACACGTTGACAGACACCGCAACTGTCACAGAAGACCTCATTCAAGATGTCACAACCAGATGTCTATGCCCTGCAGCCCGGTCCATGGAATCTTCTCACTTTCGAATTCCTCCCTATGGTCCCTCCCTAACATAACATAACCAGACTACAAAAAAAACCCAAAACCCCACTCACCAAAACATAGAGTAAACCGCAACGACTTGGAAGCGGGATTACGGACAACTAGTGCTGGGATTTCCTATAGTTACATTACACCTGAGGGTGGAGGCTATAACTATTGGATTTCCAACTTTCGGGCTTCTACTGCACTATAAAGCCCGTCTTTCATTTTTTCAACTCGACGCCCCGAAGCCTTCGACTCCTCGTCCCTGCCCTGGGCGACTCCGCAGCTCCGCCAGGGCGCGTTCGAGCGGCGTTCGGCCTGCGCAAGGCTTCCATAGACTCCGATATAATTTGGGTTTTATACGGTATTATAGTCTCTTCCATAGACTCCGATAAATCCTTCAAACTAAAGGCTTCCGGAGAATACAGATTCTTGTTTTGGGTTTGCCGGGTTCTAGATGTCGCAACTGTTTGTCAAAATGCATGTGGCGGGTACAAGCTACATGTAGGTTCAAACCACAGTGAGTGTTTCAAGTGGGTTTGGGCGGTCCGGCTTCAATACACGACTCACCGCAGTTCACATCCTAGACGGGTGAATAAGCTGGCTCAAGCATTTCTGGGAATTTGGGATTCGTGGGACTAGGCCAAGGCATTTGAAGCTTTCAGGCTTTCAGGCTCGACTGCGGAAGGCCACCAAACATGTTCAGGGATCTATTATTAAGGATCAGCTGCAGTGTCGTCATGCCGTTCGGTGTTTGGGCAACTAGGAAAAGGGCTTCGAATTCTTCGGGGTGTGGGGCATTTCGATCGTCTGGACTTCGATTTCACTGCGTATTGACATGTAGCTTTCATAACGGGTTGTCCGCATGCTTGTTGCTGGCTCTTTCAGGCAGGGGCGCCTTGAACATCTTTGCTGCTGAGCTTGCCGAAGCGCGGATGGGCTAGAAGGACTGCGCACCTGGATGTCTAGTGAGATCTGGCACCCAAAACACGAATCCACTTTCTCGGCTGAAAGGTGGGGGTTTCATCTCGTGTCCTGTCTTCCCGTGTTTTGAGCCGTGCAAAAGAATTTCAAGCTGGATCAGTGGGGACGTGCAAAAATCGCCCCGGCACTTCAACTCCCCCCACAACTACAAATGTTGGGGGGGCATAACAAACTGCAATACATCCTAAACCCCGAACCCAAGGCCCAAGACCCCACATGCCAACGTCTGACTGCAGGACTAGGCAGGGATAATGCCGGCTGGATCCAACCCTTTTGCCATTGTCACTGTCCTCTCAGTGTCTTGCTCTAGTCATTCTAGCGTCAAGACTATGCAGGCTAAGCGTTGAGTTGAAGATGTCCCACTTCAAACTTATCACAGCTAGAGTCAAGTTAAAGGCTTTCAATCAACTAATGCTGTGGATCAGTCACTTTTTGTCCTCGGACCAATTCTGGGCTGTGTGAGCGCTGAAAATCGGAAGGCGAAAATTGTGGAAAGATCTTCCAGATCTCATCTGTGAGATGTTACATTGAGGATGTCGAACGCAAGCTACCATGATCATCGCGTGCCCACCTGCTCCTATCTCCTCGCAGGAGGAAGCGTGCAACATGACACTTAACTCTCGAAGCTGATCTCGATTGTTGGGAGATAGCCTTGAACACTGAATCCCCAACCCCTCGTTGACTCAATCCGAAGCTGGGTAGAAGAATCGCAGTGATGCGACGAGTTCTTCTGATAGATCCACCTGCAGCTTACTGCAGACATCCTGACGATCGAAGCACAGCTATTCTGATCTTTATAAGCCCTAAACCCTACGCCCTCGCTTCTAAACCCTGTAACCCCTGGCCTTGTTTGAAGCTTCAGCCAGGAACCCTGGAGGCCGGGTGCTTTGGAGAACCCTCCTGAGGGTTTAGGGTTTGGGGTTTAGGGTTCTTAGAGTGGGTTTAGGGTTTAGGGTTTAAGGGGGGTTTAGGGTTTAGGCTTCTCCCCCGAAACAAACTCGGAGGGTCCCAAGGACGCAATAATATGGTACTTTAGTTGCGGATAGTAAGTAATGCTCCAGGTTCATATCTTTTTTCGGGAGAGCATATGGTTACTAGGTACTGGGACCCTTACGGAAAGCTGTGTAAGGATCCTGGGCTTTGGGGGGTTAGGGTTCATGATGGGGTGTAGGGTGTGTAGATTTTCTGGCCATCGGGGCGAGGGCATTTGGGGATTTAGGGTTTGAGGGCACTAGGATGAAAACTAGGGCATCGTGAATCAAGATATGAATCTTGATTGCTCAGGTACTGCGTGCATATGCAACTTCTAGCTCACCTCAATGTCCACCGGGATCGAGAAAGGCCCCGAAGCAACATTGAATTCTCAGGTGTCGCATCGGGTCCAGGGAACAAAACAAAACAACTTTGCAGATTTCGGAAGGGCAACTCTATCGGGAGGGTCTAGCATGCTGGAATAGCGGATTCCCAGAGCCGAAATCCAGAGGTGTAAGTCCCTGCACATTGAAATAGTCCGCGCGAGAGACTCCTCAGGCAGGGCGAGTTCCTTTCTTTGGGAACAGCACGCGCCCTAGCGGCCCGTAGCCCATTCCAAGCCAGGTCAGGGCAATGGGCACGAAGAGAAGGACCCTCACCTGGCTGTTTCCATACAGGGCCGGATGCCAAAAAAACACATCCAGCTAAGAATATCAGGGTGCAGGATTTCTGCAAAACCTCTTCTTACCCTGGCCCTAAACCTTATAAACCCTAAAGAAGGACCCCTTGTCGTACCAGAAGTAGAGCATCATCAAAGTGCCAAAGCCAGGCCCAGGCACTGCCAAAGTCATCCAAATGCCAGGCCTCAGTTCTCCAGCTTTCGCCGCGGTAGGCGGTAGGATTTAAGGTTGAGGGATTGTTTATGGTTTTGGGGTTTAGGGTTTTGGGCTGGGGGGTAGAGGGTTTAGGGTCTCGGGGGTTCTGAATGTCAGAAACCTTGAGACGTCATCAGACAAAACTTAGCACCTGAAGTCTATACACCAAAGACTCGTCACCCACATGCCGCAGGCCGAATGCGGGAGAAGCTACTGGTGCAATGTATCAGGGCCTGGGCTGAAACGACGGGACAAAAATGAGAAGATCAAGGCAATGAGCACTCCAACAATCTCCAGCAGGAGGCGAGTGATGTCCAACAGGTTCGTGGAAACAAAGAGAGGCCAACAATAACAAGCCCTAGCAGCAGAACACCACATACATGCAAAAGCCATGAACCATGAAACCTTGGAAAGTCACCCAACCCAACGGAAACCCTGAACCCAAAACCATACCTCAACGCCCTATCTAGCGCCCTCAACGCCCGCAACTTGTCATAAAGTTCTGGCAAGGCGCAGCCCCAGCTTCAAGTGCAAGACCGTCCTTCGGCAGGGATAGCCACTTAAGGGTTTGGGCAAATGGGAGGGTTTAATGGAAATGGAGGCTTTGGATACTCTTTTTGAGGGGTCTATACGGAGGTATTCAAGGCAGGTTCGTGGGTGCTTCAGGGTTTAGGCATCTCTTATCGGCTTTAAGCAGGGGAGTCCTCAGAACCAAGAGCTGCAGCGTCACCACGGACACCTGCTGCGTCACGATGAACCTGGGGGCGTGAAAGACAGCGATTTCACTGTCTTTTGATTCAAGAATTATTCGTTTGGGTTCTTGAGTTCGTGTGTACGGAGGGGCCAACACCTTGAAAACTACATCAAGCCAATGTGGGTAAAGCCCGGATCGAGTCAGCCTTGAAACCGGAGCCCCATATGACCTTACGAGTCTTTTGGGTTTAGGCGCGCAGTTTTGAGCCCACACCTGTCCCAGAAACTGGAGCCCCAGGAATAATAACAAATCTGCAACCTCGACCTCCCACCCCGCCTGAGAAAAAAAACACTTGTGAATACAGGGTCCTGAGAAGGCTTCTACATGAAAGTGTTGCTTCATAAAACCCTTCAAAGAAGCCAAAACCCAGTCCTTAGGGCTTCCACATCACGGCTTGGCTGACTTCTGAACCCCTTCTAAAAGTTTTTTTTTGGCCTACTTGTTATGCTTCATATAGAAATCCCAGAAGTTAAAGTTCCGTGAGCCAACCGGAAGAACGCCAAGATGGGGTTTTGCCTCACCCGCCAAGGCGCCCGAAGTCTTTGGCTGCCAGCAAAGCCCCGTCGACAGAACTGGAGATCAGCAGCGTGCCTTGATTCACCCGGAAATTGTAAGGCTGGCTTCGGGGGTTATAGGGTTCTAGTGTCTAGACTTCATTCTTGTCATTGGTCCATGGCTTACAGGGTCTACTTTGTTGCGCTCCCCGAAAGCTTCAAGTTATGTATGATGAAGACTAAAGAGCCCGGAGATACGCACCGCGTCTTGCCAGTATTTTCGCGATCCAGGCGGTCCCAAGTTGGTTGAGCCTGGAACCTTCCATGCAGAGTCCCTGCTCTAGCGAGGAGATTCGAAGAGTTCAACGACTCCGGGGATGAACGGGACATCTTGTGTTACGAGTACAACTTGTGTTTAACGACTTAACAGTTGCACAAATGGCCTTAACTAAACAAAGTTCCGGTGAATAGCATATAACTTTTATACTCACGTATCCCAGGGAATCCTGCTAAATTACTGATTATCCGGCCCCCTCTAACACATGAATGACCATGTGTATGTATGTAATTATGTGTGCGTATATATGTATGTGTATATATATATATATAGAGAGAGAGATGATTATAGATGTATATGCATAGGATCTTCACGATTTGCATGGGGTCTTGGCGTACATTTGGTATAATCATGTTACGGAAACAGGAAAATTACGGTCTCCAGGCCCAGACTGGGCTTTGGGAGGCATCATGAGCCAAGCAGTGTGAACTATTGAAACATCTGCGGCCTACGGTTTAGGATCAGGCTTTCAAAGAGAATTCGTGGCCAGAGACCTTCAGAAATGCGCTCCGACCTATTCTTAGCACAGCTCCCACCTCGGGCCATCCTCGACCCCAGAGACCTCCAAAAACTCTGGTCCTAGTTGCCGGTGGCCAGGCACACCATGAAGGCCGCACCGTGGATTTCGGCTAACCTCACCGCGAGACCCGCACAAAACTTGCACGAGACCGGAAGATTTTTTTCACCTGCGGGATTGCGGGTTGAAGGGGTTGCAGAGCAATGGGACTCTTACACACACACAGGCCCAATGCCAGAAGCCATACGTAAAAGTCGACGACAAACTCATGGGCGCTGTCAAGCTCCGCCATGTTATACAAAGTCATGTTTTTTTCGCAAACACGGGCAGATTCGGTCCAGAGACGCCCACCGGTCGTTAATACATCATGCGCAAGTTCGGGCTGCTACTGTATGGGAGCAGACAAGGTATACGTAGTAGTTTCTCAAGAGCTCTACAGGCCTAAACCTGTTTGCCTCCAGTTCCGGTTTATAAAACAAAAGGGCGTCCCATCAACAAACAAAGTCGCGCACATACATAACGAGCTTCAGGTCCGAACCAAACGCACCTGAAACAGCAGCAAGCGAAGTAGCATGAATCCATACGATGCTCCCTAATCTTGCTGAATTGCAATGCGAATTTGTTGGCCTGCGGATGGAAGTCCACGCACCATCTGAACAGATCGTATGGCTCGGAATGGTTAAAGAGCTTCAACTGTCAGAAGCATACTACCATCTGCAAAGGTGGCAGGACATCCAAGAATAAATTGATTAGGGCTGGAAAATCTCGAGCAAACGACTGAAAACATAAAAGTTCTGATTCAAAGGGCCTCGGAGTTGCTGTGTTGTCGGCGAGTCTTGAACCCTGGTCTTCCTTCTGAGCTCGTCGCACTGCGGGGTCAGCGGTGAAGGTACCAGCCCCCAGCATCAAAGCTGCGTAGCAAAGGACACTGGCCTCGGAGTCCAAGGAAATTCTGGCAGGACGGCGTGGCGTACAGGAACATCGCAGTACAGGCACTTGAGCGTTCGTCTGCTTGTAGGTGTATGTATAATGCACTCATGCATCGCAAGCTCTCTCTCTCTCTCTCTCCCTCTGGCGTGCTCTCTGTCAAGTTCAGCTGGAAATCACCCGAGCCCGTGATACAGCGTGGGTCGGATGAGATTCTCCGTACATAATATCTGGCAAACGACGTGCGTGGAAGTGTGTGTGTGTGTGCCACGGAGTATAAAACTTGTCATAATCTGAAGAAGCGACTCATCTGTCAACCTCAAGAAGTGCAAAAGTGAAAATGCGAGACTGCACCTCTTGCCCAGGACTCACTGAACCTTCTCCCGTTCGGCATATTCTGGATCCTTATCCCAAGCATCTAAAACCCGCACCGACGCCGTGTATTTCTCAGGGTCCCACGACGATGCTGACCTGAGCTGCGCGCAACAAACTTTCGATGGATACAGAGGTGCAGCGTACTGACATGCACACAAAGGTGAGTCACAGCTAGACTGAGCCGGATTCAGCATAAGTGGATTGAACGATTTCTGCACTGCAATCATACACTTTATAACCTGTTATCACATAATTCCCAAGTCTACGTAAACTGTTAACAAGCGTCAGGGTCTGACATGTGGACTAGCACAACTCAATATCGTCGTTGTCCAGGACTGGCAGCATGGCGTTTCCTCTGATCCAGCCGAGACACGATCGTGCCGATGGTCAGCACCTGCGAGAGGATCGAACAGTTGTAACGACAGGCACCCCATGCCGCTCTCGGCCTACTTGACGATCAACCATTTCTAAGCATCCAACGTCATCGCAAAAAATGAACCTTATCCTCGCCTAGATGCAATACGAATTGGGAAAGGTCACAGCAGTGTACACTCGCTCTCGTACCGGCCCTGCACATGATATTTGCTACACTGCTACACCCCTCAACAATTGCTCAGCTCCGCGCATTCTTTGCCACTTTCCTTGCGCCGGAGGTGTTGCTGGACTCAATCAGCGGCGGGAGCATGCTCCTTGTCAAAGAGGAATGTGGTCCAAAACCCTCTCATGAATCAAGGCGGATGCGTTTCTCGAACCGGCTGAATCACGCACCAAAAACACGAGGTTAGATTCTTGGGATGGGATTTGTTCGGGAGCAGACTGAAAAAAGTCCCAGTGCCACTGCACTTTTAGAAAATCTGAATATTAAATATCATTAAATATTGTGAATGAGAAGCAGAATGAGATTCTTTGTTCAGGCTGCAAGCTGCTAGCTATCGAGCCCTCAAAAAAGCTTCGGAGTCTTGATGCGTTGCTTTCTACTCGCAGAAGTCGGTTTTGGAAGGCCGGCTTGGCCTGCAATGGCTTAGCCGGCTTTTTGTCTCCCGGGTTTAGGGGTTACATAGCCTGTTCAGCCTGCAAGGTAGAGAAGTCAAGAGTCCCAACACCTTGCAACTCAAGTTTGAGAATCTTGGTGCAAGCACGGCGTCTGCGCCGTTTGGCTCAAGGGAGCCCCGATGAATGCGAACAGCACGAAAATGCCAAGGATCACCTCTCATCGGGATTGCAAGTTTATAAGCGGGTTGAATGTGTGACTGTTGGTGAGGGGCCGGGGGGATTTGGCACATTGACGCACTAATAAAACGTGTACGATGGTCCCCATTTCCGAACCCCCGACGCACCTGTCTCTGACCAAAAAGCCCTGAGCCCAACCCGGATAAAGCCAAAGTAGCCCTCAAACCAGACCCTCCATCCCCGAAGACCCACAACAAAAGTAGTTACTTGCAAACCTCAGAGCACGCGACCCCAAAGCCCAAAACCACACAAAAGCCGAAATGCTCAAGTACCCTTACATAGATGACTAAACTAGCATCCCAAATACCTGAAACCGCAGAACGCAACGACCCTAAACTGGCGCTTGTAACCCCAAAGACCCAAACTATCCCAAACTAACTCCGAGCACCTGCAAACAAAAAACACTGCCCAAAGCAAAAACAACACAGCACCATCGTGTCCGAACGCCCCATTAAAACAGCATGGAAATGCCCAACCTCTAAAGCCTCTAAACAAACACATTTTAATTAGTTTTTACTTAGCTGAATCCTGAACCCCTTTACTGCCTATACTACCCTATATAAACCCTAAACCCCGAATCCTCCGAAACCCCAAACCCAGGAGGCCCGTGCCTGGTAGGCTGCCAGGGCCCTGGTGCCTGTGGCGGCGGCCGCGAAGGCCATGGCAGTAAAACCAGCCTAGGAACGGCTTGCTCAGTGCATCGTCGTACCGGTTTTCAAGGAGTTTAGCAGCCGTTGAAGGGACTTTTCTGCGCTGTTTATGAGGGTTTTGTGCTCTTAGGCTTAGGAGTTCTATGGGGATTTCAAGGAGCTCTGAATCAAAAGCAAAAGGAAAGTGTGTGTTTTGAGTTCAGGGTTCCTTGTCCACTACCCTGTACTAGTCTGGAATTCCGACTGGGTTTCAGACTTAGGCTTAGGAGTTCAGGGATTTGCCCTACTAGACCTCCCCCCGCCCCACTACCCTTTTTCATACCCCTGACTACCCACTATTCGTCACTATATGGGCCTTTTGAATTTTTCGAGTGCCTAGCGGGGGTGCAGGATTTTTTGTTGGCCTTAAAGGGGTTATGCCTTCAAATGAGGGGTTCGGATGAGCCGGGGTCCTTGGGAGAAATAGGGGGTAGCAGAAGCACTAGACTCTCAAACCCAGGACCTCCTAACCCATCCGCCCTAAGGCCCCCAAGGCCCAAAACCCAATTATGGCCTATTCCTTGTACCCTGCTAACCTCCACAAACCCCGAAAGTACACGCCCGAAACGAACGATTGCAGCTGCGGTTCACGAGCCTCTGCCTCCTCAAAATAGCGTTTGCCTTTATCATCTCTTATGGAGCTCGGCCCAGGAGCGATGCGGGTCATGTTGATCACGAGCATAGGACCAGCCTGGGCTTTTTCCCGAAAATCATCTGACTGGTTCTTAGTAGGGAATGGGGGAGCACTTTCGGGGACCTTGTAGGGATCCATACCCCCATTCCCTACTAAGAACCAGGGACTCTCTAGGATTTGTGAAACTAAGGCTTTTTCAAGGATTCGGGGTCTCTGGTATGGGTAGGGTCTTCAATTGAAAGACTGCATGCATCGCCGCTCCAGAATGAAGACCTGGAAGTTGCATGCTTCCAATAGCGACACTAAGCAACAAGATGTGAAAACCGAACTTGGAGCAAGTGCAGTCAACATGATCACACCAGGAGACCTGAACCAGTAAGCAAAACCACCAGGACAACACCATGTGCCTCATTTTTTCTATATCCACATATACCAGCATGCTTTAGTTAGTCGCAAAGACCAACAAGTTTCCAATGTTGAGCCCATAGACCTAATCTCGAGCAACCCCGTCGAACTAAGAAGTACGGCCGGGACACTCCAAACTCGAGTACTCCCATATCTACTCATTCGGGTCCCTTGAGACCGAACGAAGCCCGAGCCTCAAACACAAAACCTGAGGTCCGGGCGTACTCCAGGACGGGCCCAGCATCGCGCAAGGCTCCGCGTCGGAAGGTGGGAAGAATCTGCTTTCGTTGCAGGCTGCGCATCATGAATGCCTGAAAGATAAGGGTTCAGGCTTTGGGGGTTCCAGCCCATGGACCCCCCAAAATTCACAAAACCCCAGGATTAATCAACTCTATCATGTCTTCTAAGGCTAAGAAGAAGATGTACGGTACACTGATACTAGTCGCTTCATGGGTCTCCGTGGAGTTGTGGCAATAGAGCGAAATGCCGCACAAAGGGCGTGGGGCCCGGAATCGAAATGGTGGTAGATTTGGTCTGTGGTTGGCTCGCTGCTTCTGAACACGAAGCTGACGATTTAAGCAGAGACCACAGCCAAAGGAACTAACATGTCAGTGTCCGGGGCAACCAGTTTGCTTTGCCTGGTGGCCGTTTGTATCTAAACACCGCTTCAAAACTCACTCCAGGACCAGCTGCGAAGCCGCACATCGTTGAAATCGCTGTGGCAGCAGCTGCCCCGGAAACGCCTGTTCCTTGCGGTTTGTGGGAACTTGCATTTGACGACTGCTTCTAAACGACTTGAACCTTACGGATCCCCTCTTCCGACCCTGACGCAAAGGTATAGGTGTTGGGGGCACCAGAAGCCCTACCCATAGGTTCCTAAGTAGTTCTTTTTGGGATTACCTTATAGGATTCTAAATATAAACCACAAAAAGGAACTACTTAGGCGCCTATGGGTAGGCCCATGGTCTTTCCGGATTTCATGTGTCGGCTTGGCTCCAAAGCCATTGCAGCTCTGGCTCGGAGGGGCCAGCAGCAAAGGAGGAAGTCACCCAGGACGTTCAGCAACTGGGGGAGTGATAGGGTTTAGGGTTTGGGGTTTAGGGTCCATGGGGTTTATAGGCGTTTAGGGCGGTTTGGGGTTTAGAGGGTGAGGGTTCAGGTACGAAATTTTCCAGTAAGCAATCTGAGAAACAGTCCTCCCTGTAGGTCATTTGCAAAGAATCATAGACCACGCTGTTGCAAGGCCTCTGGCTCCATAACCCACCAAACTCCAAGTGTGGTGGAGTCCAAAACCCATCCGCTACAACCCTAAACCCTCAACGACCTTAACTTAGATCAGATCCTCATCTTTGTTGCTGTGGGAAAACCAGAAGAGACTGAAAACCCCAAGGCCCCCACCGCTGCAACGACGACCACGCGCAGCGGCGTCACAGCGTCCCTCGTGGCAAGGATGGCCGAGAGGCCTTGCACAGCTATGCCCTGCGATTGTGTTTTTGCTCAGGAAAGTTTACAATGGTTTAGGGTTTAGGGGTTTAGGGTTCGGGGGTTTAGGGCTATACGGATTTAGGGTTTGGCTTCTTCTTGTGGTAACCATCCACAAACGTGCCGAAACGGCCTGTCCACGACACAAGCCCGAGCAGACTATGTGTTCGGTTTCGGGTTTATGAAAGTGGGCCTTGGGCCTTCGTAAGATCGTTGGCACAGCAACAGCGCAAGAATCAAGGAAATCGGCGCGCAAAGCCGGGACATCGAAAGCCCGAACCCACCTCAATAAACGGCTCTACAGCCCTGAAAGACAGAATCATGCAATGGCACCTCCCACAAATACGGTACTTTCACGGGCGACAATACAAGTGCTAGCTGAGACCATCGCAATGCCAGTGAATCTAGAACAGCGAAGTAAGTCACAGCTATCGAAAGGAAAACAGACAAATGCATAGTTCAAGCCAAAACCAATGACTGCCCCGATGCCGGAACAAATAACGAACGCATAGTGGCCAAGAGGATATGAACAACTGAACAACCACACAACAGCCCCCAAGACATCATGCAAGCAGGTTGCAAACACCCTGGCCAAGCGAGGCCCAGGAAACGAGACCTGGCCAAAATTCCGCTTGAAGCTCCGAATATGATGACTGCTGGAATTCAAGTTTCTGGCCTGCTGGACAAACATACACTGTGCTGGCTGTTACGACATGACCTGGTTCAACTCAGAAACTGACTCTCTCTGCAGATCTCCAACATGCGGAGCCTCCTTGCTTTAAAGAGCCTTGCTAGTCGGACCGGATCCTTCTATCATCGTTGCTGCGTGCAGGAACAACTATTCAGGGGTCTAAATCAGGTAGAACTCAAGCCCTTCAGCCGGTTTGCCGAGAACCATGTGTGTGCGTTCTCCCTACCATCCGAATCCTAGGCTCTGGCTGAGCTTCCCCAAACCAGAAGTACAACACCCCGCATAATGCCTTGAATACAATACCAAGAAACATGGCGATTGCTGATTTTAAGCTTAGCATTTAACAAGTATGTGCAGTTTAGAGTCGTGCCTCGTATCCGCGCATACGACGCTGCCATTGCCTGGAGGTTCTGAGGTACACCTCGCTGCGGTCGGTTTGCATGACCGAAGTTGAAACGATCGTATGAATCACGCCGAACCAAACTCAAGCGGTTGTGTTGCTGCCACGCCTCGAAGCGATGAAAGGAGAGCTGGAGCCCCACAGAACCGGACAACAACGAACCCAAGTGCCCAAACATTCCCGACATTTCCCGATACAGGAACGGCTGCAAACCTAAATTCAATGAAGCCAGCGGTCTGGGACGGAGCTGCAAGTTTTTCGGCAAAGGTGGAAGGTTTGGATTGAACCAGCCAACAGCACACGTGGATGCTAAGTTGCTAGTGTGGCACGAGGTTTGATGTATTAGTTATGCAGCAGCATGAACTTTAACTTTACCCGTTGACGGAATGTTCACACCCCACAACAACATAGTTTGCCCAACTTGATCACTGCAGGAAGTGGGACCTAAAGGTCTAGCGACTCGAACATAGCATCCACAAACTGGGCTCTGGAAAGCCTGATCTTAAACCCTGCAGCCCCCCAACCCTCACGTCTTCAGTAACTCCCAAAGCCAAAGCCTGAACCCAAAACTGCAAACAATTAGCAACTCTAAACTTCAACACGCAACACCGTAACAACTAAAAAGACTTAACAGCCTAGCAGCCCCGAAATCTGTTAATTAAATGCTGTCCAAGGAGCCCATGAGGCCAAGGACCCAATTGCTGCAAAACCAGTAGAACAAACTCAGGGGAACACCTGGGAAAGTTCTGGGATGTAGGGCTTGAAGACATGTGTCAGCACCGTCTTGCCATTATGATAGTTTTGCTGCATGCAAGATTAATGTCATCGACACCACGCAACTTTGCACTCATCGGCTCTTGCTTGTGCCGGCAGTAGTGACGGCAGTGGTGTCACTAGCATCAGTAGTCGTCGTCGTCGTAGTAGTAGTAGCAGCCTGTTATAGTAGTGAACCAGTAGTAAGTTATCATGACATTCGTACCGTCACGGCAAGCATCAGTCACCGTCCTGTGGATGGCAGAACGAAAGCTGCCAGGACGACGAGCTCCATTAATCAAAAGCAGAATGCCAGATTCACACCTGTCAAATGACTTCGAAACTTCCGACTGCCTTCTCTCTCCTTTATCCACCAAGAAGCCACAAGCCAGCGCGAAACTAAAGGTCCGGATGAGCTCCTTCCGTGCGCACCAGGATGCTGTTGCAATTAAGGTGGTCCTTGTGAAATCTTTGATGTCACATCTTGCAAACAAAACCGTACTTGTTGGAAGTGGCTGCAGAGCTTCTATTCTCGGCAAAATGCTCTGGCGCAACAACAATAACAACAACAACCCAGGAACGTTCTATGCACCCAAAAAGATCTGAAAGCATACTGGGCAGGCTTACGCAATCCTAGCCCACACGGCACTGCAGCCCCGTAACCCCCAGACGGATAAAAACTGAATGCAGACACCGGACGCACCCTTGTTTTGCGTTGAGATCCTGCAGAAACCAAGCTCTAGTCACCATCTTAGTTTAAGTTTAAGCATCTTTTTCTGATCGCAAAGGCCGACCTCAAATCTGCCTGTAGAATGATTAGCCGCAACCCTACATATCCCTATAAATAAGCCTATGTAGCCCTAGGAAAAAAAAGCAAAGTCTCCCTAAACCCTAAACCCAAACCCTAATCTTCAACCCTGATCCCTCCGCGATTCCTCCCTAGCGTTTGCGGCGCCTTTGGGCCATGCCTCGGAGGCTCGGCTCGGAGCCCAGGCAGTCCGATAGCCCGTCGACTAAAGGGTTTAGGGTTTAGGGTTGTTTTTTTTCAAATCTGGGTTGGGGTTTAGGCTTTAGGGTTTAGGGTTGTTTTGCAAAGTTGGGTTGGGGTTTAGGGTTTAGGGGTTAGGGGATGTCATATGGAGTACTAAACCGGCTTACCATGATTTCTTCTGAAAAGGTCCGTTCATGAATCTGCACTACCTTAGAGACAGGCATCGTTTTCATGGGGTTTCGGGTCTAGCATTTTTTGCTGCAATCGGGATGACAGGCATGTCTACTTGTTTCAAGGCGTTGGTTTGCGAATCCGGGGTCCAAAGCTTTTTTCGACGAAACATGTTGGGTCAAGGCTCCCTCTCGCCTTTTAGAGGACTGGAAAAGCAGATTTCTGTGCAGACAATTCGGAACCCTATCAAGTTACCCTGCCCTCAAAGCCACGAGGCCTAAAACTCCATCGGTATCCAGTGTGTGTGCAGGGTTCGTAATGTTGTCCCAAAGCCTCTGCAGACGGTTATGTGAAAGTTTCCAGGGCGTGTGAGCTCGAGCCTCGGACATTGACCGTGTTCGCACACACCATGGCCCGGCTATTGAGGGTCTATAGTATATAGGGCTTATTATGATTTAAATCTCAACATCTTCATACAACGTCTACTTCCAATGTGGCAAAGTTGCCCGTGCAACCAGTCCCGTGGTAGCCGCGCTCAACACTGAGTTGAAGAGATATAACAAGTTGTCTGCCAGGACACCTGCAACCAAGCTCGGCGCTCAACTGCTTATCATTTCCTAGGAGGTTGAAATTCAGCTAGAAGTTTCAGTTCAGCTTTGTGGGCCGTTCGGGCACGAGCAGCTGTGCTTGCCTGGGAAGTAACTTGGGGGGCCAAAGTATGCTCAACAAGGGTGCATGGATGCTTTGGGATAGGTGGTAGTTACTGTACAGTACGCTGTACCACCGAAATGGCTTAGACCCAAGGAGCTGCACCTCCGGGGCTCAGCGCTGCCAAGGCAGTGGTGCCGCCAAAGTGGCCAACAAAGCTATTGTCCTTGCAGCGTTGAGGGCGCACGGGCTCAGCAGTTTAGGGTGAATGTCTTGGCTTGGGGTTTGGGATGCCAACTCACGGTTGAAGGGTTTGTCCTGTCATTTACATGTCGATGGAGCGGTTTCAGATCCAACTGAGGTTCAACGGCTAAGGCTCGGTGTTCGTATACACTAGGCCAGGATCAATGCATGTGGATGTTCGGGGTTACCACGCGTGCTGTATACGACACCCAATGAGCACCCTTTCAACAGTAGTTCTCCCCAAGGATCGACGAATTTGCATAATTTCAATCCACCGAAAGACGTACATGTATGTTAATATTGTAAACATGTGTTCTGAGGATAGACATTATATACCAGGCCAAAGGAGTTTAAAGTTCTCCCATTGGCTATCTAAGATACACCATAATCTGTACCCCAACCAAGGGTCGATGTTGCTCATGATGGGGTTGGCGAGGTAGATCCCCAGCGCCGGCAAAGCAAACCGGAGCATCTCGGTCTTGGAAGAGGCTTCCTTCTTCCCTGGGCGGTTTCAGGGCTTAGGTTGTATCATTTCGAGGTGGCTTATGGCGGTCTTATCGGGCGGTTTTAGGGTTTAGGTTGTATGCATTTCCAGGTTTCATAAGGGTCGTCGGTTTTGTCTGTAAGGTGTTCTAGTGTTCCATTTTTCTTGTGGGTCTCTTCCCTTGGAGACACTCAGGTTGTTTCTTTTTCAGGGTCTTGCGGGGGTTCTATGAGTTTTGGAAGGCTGTTGCTGTGCTGTGCATGGTTATCGGCAGGTCCTTCTATGATAACGGATTGCTGAAGACTCTAGTGTACCTGAGTGTCGGGTGCTCTTCAGCGATGTTTTCGATCTTGGGGGGCGCAGCCCGCAATCGAACTAGCCGACACTTCAGAGGTTTACGGACGCTTATAGGGGTTAGGTAGATCATAGACAGACGGCTTCATTCTGTTTGGGCCGCACCGGATCCACACAATTATGCAAGAATCAACGGACAAAGCTGGTTACCCGTCAGCCAGGTTACCATCTATTGTCTTCACATCGGTGCCCGGCGAATCCTGCATGCTTCAGGACACTTAAAGGATGGCAACACTTCCAAAAACCAAACCGCAAGGGAAACTGAATTTGCAGTTCCTCCCGGGAACTGGATTGACTGTTGATAGCGGCAAGCTTCCACAGCTCTTCTATGTTGTTGATCATGCCGTAAAATTCACGCTGTTTTTTGGTGGCAAGCCTTGTGAACGCGTGTGAACCGGAACCATCAGGAACACTGAACTGTTAAACACAATAGGCCCAGGCCACTATAATCTGAACGACTGAGCAATTTCGGCAATTGTCGCGGGTTTTATCGCTGCTACGAAGATATCTCCAAATACTCGGGTTTCAGACTTGGTCATCAGGTCTGCAACAAAGGCGATTTGTTTATGACTTCAAATGATCAGATCTTGTTTGCTTGCTCTCGCCAACCGATGCTCCGACGGAGGAAGAAAGCAAGTCCATGCTGCTTGCTGCATCCCCTTCTCCATGTTCTTTACTGAAGGGGGCGCAAGAATCCAAACTGAATCTTGTTGCGGCGTACAGCAACTTCGATTGGAAAGTTTGTTACAGATACTCCGCAATGTATAACAAGAGTACTAAGTACTACAAGTAAGATCGCGGCTCTTAGACCACACCAGTTGCCCGTCCTCATCCGCCGCTGCCACCCGACTGCGAAGGCGCTCACCTTGTCGGGCAAAGCGCGAACAAGAAGGGTCGTTAGGGAAGGTTTTGAAATTTAGGGCTGAGGGGCTGCTGGGGTTTCAACGGGCTCATCTGCATGAACTAGCCAGCTGGATTCATGTGTACGCTTTTGGCAGTCCGACATGACATAACCTGCGGCAGGAACAATTTCTACGGCATGTGAAGATCCTGATCATTCAACAGGAAAGCAAGATCGCTGATGCAATCGGTTTTCGTTGCAGATTTGCCATTCATTATTACATTACAGAATGGTTGCGCAAGCAAAAAACTTCAGCAGAACAACCTACCTAGGCCATCGCCTGAACAACCTTTTCGCTCATTATCTGGCCTCTACGAACGGTGCTGGAACCCTGAATCCTGAAGACCTTGCAGACCCTCACTAACAACACCCTATAGAGCCCAAATGCCCGCAGCTAAAAAACAATCCCTGAAACTCGAAAGCCCTCAACCCCCCAAAAAAACCAAAAACCCTGAACCGTAGATCCCGAAAACCCTCAAACACCCCAAAAAGCCCTGAAAACCCACACCACAAAGACAAAGGACCTCCTCTTGCGCGGCCCAATCGGACAGGCCCGGGGCCGCCCGTGAGCGCTCTGGAAGGAATCCTTCGGGCTATGAGGCCATAGGGCTTTAGGGTTTAGGTTTAGGGATTAGGGGTGAGGGTTTAGGGGTTTAGGGTTTAGGTTTAGGGATTTGGGACTTTAGGGTTCAGGATTTTGGGTTTTGGGGTTTAGGGCTTTAGGGTTTAGGTTTAGGGATTAGAGGTGAGGGTTTAGGGGTTTAGGGTTTAAGGGCTTTAGGGTTTAGAGGCTTTAGGGTTTTTTGGGGGTTTATACGGGGTTTAGGGTTCAGGGTTTTGGGTTTGGGCTTTAGGGTTTAGATCGGGATTATAAGGTTCAGGGTTGAGGGGTCGTTTGGTTTCGGGTATGACGGGTTTTGGGTCATAAAGGTTACGTTATGTTGCATTGATGGGTCATAACTCGTCACGTGCATGCGGCTTAAGGGGCTTGGAGTTTGGATTTTCGGGGTTTAAGGTTTTGGGATGCAATGTTTGCGGACTTTGGGCTTCGGGGCTTTAGGTTTGTGGGGATGTTACGACCGGGGCACATACGGTTTTGCAGTCATGTGGGTTTTGGAAAAACCATGGCAGTTGTGGGTTGCCCAGAAGATAGAACGCTTTCTTGCGCGAGTCTTTCATGGAACCTATCTGCGCTCCAGGCACAGGTGCCAGCAGCCCATGGTCTACCCGACTATGTCCTTCCGAAGAGCTTCATGGCCTCGCGGGTTTTAGGGATCTACCGCATGTGATTAAATCTGTCAGGAAGGACCTTGAATATCCGGCGTCTTCATGGGCTGCACATGAAAGTCGTTCTTCACCATTGAGCATTCTAAAGATTGGAGCATCTCATGCTTTGGGCTTGGGAGTTCTCCTTACACACACAGACTTTCATACTTTACACACAGAGAGCATTTGGCTGTTAGCCTCAAGCATCACCCACCAAGCCACCCGAGTGCCAAAATCCAAAGATCACCGGAACGCTCTTTAACAAACATAATCACAACTTGGTGTCACTCCAAAGCCCACACCAGTCTAAAACTCTGAGGCGAAACACCCATAAGCCCCCGGCCCTGAAGGTTTAATCCAGGAGCCTGAATAATTACCAATTGTATTTGGGGTTCCTTGCTGCATTTATAGCATAGAGGCATAGAGTATACCCCACAACCTTATAAGGTGTAAGTATCAAGCGAGGCCATTTTTTAACTTGTCGACCCATGTCCACCCTCTCCTAGAGCTCGTCAAAGCCAACGGTTCCGCCTCGGTCTGCTCTAGGCTTCACTGGACATGGAACCGCGTGTACAACTTGCACGGGAATACACATGACATGCAAGCTCTTGAAGCTTCAGGATAGTTTAGGTTCGTGCGGATTCGGGAAGTGGGGTGACAAGTATTTGGGATTCTGTTGCAGGGTTTATAATAATCTTTACAGATCAAGGGTGCCAGCGTGAGAGCACAGCATGACATGGTCTTGGTGCTAAAAGAACACATAAACCCTATACCCTACTAACCCCTGGTCGAAGTGTCGGGCTTGAGGCCTGAGATGGCCAAGGTGGGTTTTGCCAAACAGGTCCGGGTTTAGCGTTCAAGGGTTTAGGGTTTAGGGGGACTACACATGACGGGTTGAGAGAGCGGCCGTGATTGCAAGCAAGTCACCGCACCTCGACCCTCGACCTCTACGCAAAAAACGAAAACCGCTTTTTCCTGTAAGGAACGGTATATACAAATGCCGACCTGAGGCAATCAAACTTCTACAGACAATAGTTCAAGCTCCAGCAGTCTAAGCTATACAATCTGTTCACACCCACAACACTGTAGATCCTGAAGCCCCGAGTACTGAAACCCTAACCTGTGAAAAAAAAACACAAAACCCAAACCCTAAACCCTCAACCCCCAAACCCTAACTTCCGAAAACAATAACCCCACAACTGAAACCTTGAATCCCGAAACCCCTGAGCACTCGCATCGCCGCTTGGGCGCACAAGCGAAGCTGGAGCCCGCGAGACGGCCAAAGGCGAGCAACGCCACACCAGCACCCACTAACCTTCAAGGCTCCGGGGTTATGGTTCAACTTGGTTTTAAGGATGTTTAAAGCTTCGTGGTTGCACAGGGTTTAGGATTTAGGGTTTA